>JBAMJV010012489.1:0-102253 GCA_037951105.1 Echinarachnius parma
AAGGTATGTTAACATATTGGTGATGCATGTTTAAATGTTAGTTGGAAAGATTTTGAATTTGTCATTCTTAAATGTGTTTTTTGTTTTTAATTTCAAAATGGTAAAAGACTACACTGTGGAACAACTTATATGCTGGAAGTCATCAGATAGTAATACTCTGTTGAAGTAAAATGGCCATACAAACATGATAACGTATATATACACAATACGTTTGATGCCACTCTATAAATCAAATAAATATCTTGAAATATGACCCTAATGTGCATACAACTGTGTGATTAGCACAGTAAGCAATGCGACCTCTGACCTCACTTAAACAAAAAGAAATATAAATGTTGGAATTTACCTGCATCCACTCTTCTCCTCCGGGCTCACCAGCCTCTGTGGCAACGTCATCATCCTGAGATAAAACAGAAAATTGTGCAAAATCATAACATAAGAAATAAGAATACAATGTTCACTAAATTCGCACTCTACTTGAAATATTAACAAATCATATAGCAGTATCTGGTTTAAGACAAATAAAACTTAGAGAAAAATGTTCATCAATCGCTATAGATGGAATTTTGTGATTAAGTGGATATAATAACCCACCTGTGGCTATTACATGTAGATGAACTGCCACATAGTGTAATATAAAATTCTATATTTCAGCTAAACCTAGGGTTTAGATACGTGATGATCCAGAGGTTTAGATACATGATGATCCAGAGGGGGAAAAGACATCAAATTTTGTTTATCGAGGATACTTTTTAATGTCTTCATGTAGGAAAAAGAGCACTTTAGTTTTGATTGAAACATATACATTACATTTAACTTTATCTAGATACAAAAATTACAGGGGCTCTTTCAAGATTTTCAAGGGTTATTTTGGGCATTTCAGCGCTTAAATTATCATGGCCCCAATTAATTCATTCACTTTACTGGTTGAGATGATATATTCACTCCCCCGCTCCCTCCCCCCCACCCCCCCCCCCCCACCCTCCAAACAAACAACAACAACAAAACAAACAAAGAAAAACAGTAGACATTTCAGAAAATCTGCTACCAACTCCACATGGCGACTCCTACCTTCTTTCCTTTTGCTGGGGCTCTGGCCTTGTTGACCTTGAGGGTACTGGGACCACCCGCCTGACTCCCTCCCTGGATGGACCCCTGCAGAGGAGAGAAAGAAACAGCAAACAATATATATTTAAATCATCATTATCATTTCAAACTTCTAAGAACAAAATCTTTACATTCATATTTCATTATCACATTAAATATATTTAATAACCCTAACCAGGAGGCTAATGACAAATAACCAAAACACTATGGGTGGAATTCACAAAGGAGGTTTGTAGGAGGTTTGTACAAACCATGGTTTGACGATGGTTTACATCTATGGAATGCTGCTCGCATACCGTAAACCGGGGTGACTTTGGCCGCCGGGGGTGACTTTTGCCACCCTGTGAGAAAAATGTATTTTCACTCCGGCTCTCTTACTTGAACAAATTTCTGAAAATATTTTTACATATTCTTATAGGCTAATGTATGAACATTATAAAAAATTCATAACGTTCTTTTATAACGGCTTACCCTCTGTGCTTTTGTTGTTGTTTTTTGTATGAAAAATAAAGCACATGATTGATATGGTGGTCAAACTTTTGAGTCTCTACAGAAAACGGAAAATGGAGAATCAAGCAAATATGTCAGATTACGTACACTAAGGGTCTACCAAACTGCCAATGCACAAACTTCATCGACCCTCCCTCTGATTTTTTCAAAATGGCCGTGGCAAAAGTCACCCCGGGCTATTTGCTGCAAGCTCGGGGTGACTTTGGCCAGAATAGAATGATTATGTTTTTGGTTACAGAGTTGTAGATAGGAGACAAAATGTAATTGAATTGTTAGTTTATATTCAGTGCATATCAAGCAAGCTCTAAAAATCGCATCTAGGCTATTGCGCCTTCAAATGTCACACAAAAAATGAAAAGGCAATAATGTGGTTAAGTCTCATATTTCAGATTTTTATAAACTGTGCATTATAAATGCAGTGTGATCAGAAATATTATTTACTTTGGCCTTATGATCAATTAGATTATGTTTCAACAACAATTTTCAGTTTTATTTTTTATTTATAATTCTTTAAAGGAATAACAGTGTACATTGAACCACAATACAGGAGTGTAGTTAGTCATCTTGTGGCGAAGAACATTTTGAGACAAACTGCTAAGATGTGAATCTAGCATTCTTAGAACTAAATCTCCATGAAAATTGCAGTAATGTTCACTGATACAGCTAGTGACATAAGAAGAAGTTATTTGAACTGTTATCAGACTTAAGATAGGGGAAGGAAAATTGTACATTTTGAAGATATGGGAAAATGTGCATTATCCTATTGTAATATCATTTTTTTACTAAAATCATGTATTTTAAATAGTATTTATATGTAAAACAATAGGAGAAAGAGGTTCATTGTATTATCAAAGAACATTAGTAAAGAAAAATATTGAAAATGTTGTATTAAAAACAACAAAATGTGTTCCGGCAAAAGTCACCCCGACACCCGGGGTGACTTTTGCCAGTCTTCGACCAACAAAATAAAGAAAAATTAAAATCAAGAAGGGAAGAAAATATATGCAGTGGATAGACCTTTACTAGTATACCCTTATTATGGAAGAAATTTTTGAAAAAAAATAAATATGAAAAAATTATTCAAGAAAATATTCAAAAAGTGGCAAAAGTCACCCCGGTTTACGGTACCGTAAATTGTAAATCAACATTGTATCAACAAGTATGGAGTTTACATTCCTTCTCCATCAGTTTACAAATGGCATTCCATAGATGTAAACCTTGGTCAAACCGTGGTTTGTACAAACCTCCTACAATTACAAACCTCCTTTGTGAATACCACCCATTGACTCTATGTGGCAAATGTCTATGGGAAAACGGTTTGAAGTGTCCATTTTTACTTGAACATCTTATAGCCCTGAAACATGGTTTTAATTGATTATTTGGACTTTGGAGGGTTACAAACAAGTTGGTATACCGCCCACCTTTCAAAAGAGGTTGCACTTGCACTAGGGTCTTGCATGCCGTTAGAAATTACTCATTAGTCCTGATAAATCTATCTTCATAGTTTTCAGGGCCTCTTTTACTTTTAGTATTACTTTTATTGTACCTGTCTTATACTGATAGTATACTGTCAGCCCTTTCTTATAACGCATCCCTGCAAGTCAAGAGGCTTACTGCGTAAGCCCCTTGCGACAGTCAGTAGTGGGAAATAACGGTATAACAATCCATACAATTTGAAGGGACACAGAATCAACAATATGAAATAAATGTCAACTTCTTGTTTTTGTAGATGTTTTGTGATATAAATATAATAAACAATATGAATGTTAAGAACTTAAAGGGGTAGTTTAGTTTTGGTAGAGAGGGCGCTGCACATCACAATTTTTTTGTGAGGTAATGAAAAACTGAGTGTCGAATTTGAGAGAACATGCAATTTTAATGGCAGAATAAACTTTATTTGGTCAAAATCGACCCAGAAACGGCTGAAATATCAATAAATATATCTGATCTTATAATTATTTGGGGCCCAAATAATTAGATGATTTTTAGAAAAAAATGTAAAAATGCTTGCACTTTTTCAAAAATTTTCAAAAGCGTTTTTTAAATAGTTGTTGGTGATCTCGCTATTTAATCATTATATCAATAAAACATCACATGCATAATTTTGTATGAAAAATGGTTGAAACCAATGCCTTTTTAAAAAGCGCCCTCTTGTGTTTTAATGGCTCTTTTTGAATGATAACAGGCTTTTTACTTATTCGTTTGTAATTTTGTATACCTTTCGAGCATGGTGGAGTTATAACTATTAGTTTATAATGTTACTGTGCAGGTTTTGGCTACTAAAGTTCAGCCTTACCAAAACTAAACTACCCCTTTAAGATATGATTTCCTGAAATTGAAAAGATTCATGTGATAATGAATGAAGTATGAATGTCCAGATCCAAGTTTTTTTCTTTGAAATATGTGATGAGGTAATGATAAATAATATATTTATGTTAGGATATATAATCAACAATCTCTAGTATAATAATATCACAAACATATTCAAATAACTAAGAGACAGTCCATGGACCATGCTCACACTCAGTCACCATGGGCGTCGATCCTTGACCTTGCGTAATACCTATTCATCAGGGGGGATGAATGAATAGATCATCCCCCCCCCCCCCAATGATGAATAGGTATCAATTACAGATCGACACCCATGACAGTCGCATACAGAACATCCAAGTATAGCAAGGTGTTGTATTACCGGACATGCAAAATATGTCTTAAATTTGAAAGTTGGATTTGACAGTTGGCATTAACGGAGAATAATATAAAATGGACGTTCAGCAAAATTTTCCCATCATTTCCCGAAGAAAATAAGCGTCCCGAGACGGCGAGACCCGACCATTTTACGCACACCTGTGCTGTGGCAGCACGCATGTCAATGACATTCCCATGCAAAACAAGGATAATCGATCACGTTCAGTAATACAACACAAAATTTTTGCGCCGGGAAGAGGCTTCTTTTTTTGAAGAAGGGGTTTACAAGAAAGGGGATTTGGAGAAAAATTTGCAAATTCTTCAAGAAATTTTACAAGTCAACAGACAACACGTCGACAACAGATCTTTTTTAGTTTATAAATGCAGCTGCTCGTATAATTTCCACTTTATTTGATGCATCTCTAATGTTTGTTTTGTACGGTGAAACTATTAGTATTTGGTAATACTAATAGGGCACCGTCTCTCAGAGTTATAGTCATACACACGGATCGCAAAGTTCAGACACATCACACATTCGGGCTCGCCATGCATGCCAGCAGCAGCTGCAGTTCACCGACGGTGTCCGTGGCCGCACCGTCGCCCACACATTCGGCTGTGCTGCAGCGACGAGTGCTGCTGAAGAGCGGCGTAGCAAACTTTCATCGGGTATTAATGAACTGATTTTATATCAGAATTAACAAAATGCATGTATAATTACTATATTTTATGTATAAATAATGATGCATGGTATACATTACCCCTTTTGCTTTTGCTGCCTTTACAGGCATTCTCTTCTAAAACGTAGAATTCGCAGGGATTTAAAACGATGCAACGTCCCTCTCGTCTACTGCTTCATCGCTATATCTGTTGTTAGGGAAACTACGCATGCGCAAAAGAAACGGAGATTATTAGTCTATCAAAAACAGACCTTGAATGTGATAGAGTTTTTTGTTTTTGTTGGGGGGGGGGGGGGGGGGGGGGGTGTGCTTGCGTTTGTTACTCTTTCATGTATAACAGTTTTATCATTATTGTTGCAAATGTTATATCAGTGGCGTACTCAGGTAACCCACGAAAGGGGCAGGAAATATAACTACAAACTGAACATTATAACATTGATTTTGTCCCACACAAATTAAATAGTAATTCAACTTTCACGGAAGACTAATCATTCTGTTTAACTGATTTGTTCATTTGTATGTGTGTTTGTTGTTAAAAATCGATCTTTTTATTTGTTTGCTGCTTTGTTTTGTTTTGGGGGTTTGTTTGTTTGTTTGTTTGTTTGGGGGTTTATTTATTTATTGCTTGAACATGGGTTTTTTGTTTGTTGTTGTTGTTGTTGTTGTTGTTGTTGTTTTTTGTTTTTTGTTTTTGTTTTTTTGGGGGGTTGTCAACCAGTAGGCTATAAGACTATTTTGCCCTCTAGTTTGGTTTGGACGGCCTTGCCCCGTAGGGTCGTTTGGCATCACACTTAATTATAGGGGTGAAACATGTCGCAGTGGATTTAAGGGTTTCTTAATTGTCAGGTGAGCAATGCCCCTCATATAACACGAATGTGCACTTGAGTATTGGTACTTCCCGAAATGCCCCTTGACACTAAGTTGGTTGGTTTTAATTCCATTTTAAATTGCCTTGAATAAAACATGTAAAATGAGAATCATTCCCTTTATAATGCTCTCATAGTTCAACAATTTGATTTCAAGATATTCTATTTATAAGTCTACCGGCCGGGGGACATTTTGACTTTTTAGAAAAATACAAAAAATACTTTTAGACTACTTTGAAAAAAATCTAAATAGGTTTTTAAATAGTTGTTGATGATAACTCTATTGAATCATTATTTTAACAAAACATCAAATGCACAATTTTGTATGAAAAAATGGCTAAAACCAACGAGTTTTTAGAAATCGCCCTCTTGTCATTCGTACTTTGCTGATACAAATTTGTTTTTTTCTCATACGGATTCTCATAGATTAGTTGAAATTATTAATATTGAATTGAGTCATATTTGATCATGGATTAGAGCGAACAAATTATCATTGAATCTCCAGAAAACGAAATATATGTTGTTTAGTAAATCTATAGATTCTTCGTTACCGGCTAACATAGTTTTTGAAAACACCCCATTGGAGCGTGTTTCATTCATTAAATTTCTGGGTGTAACGGTTGATAGTAACCTTTCTTGGAAACATCATATTGATAATATTTGTAAAACTATTTCTCGTAATATTACAGGCAATTCATACTTACGTCTAGCACTGGCTCAGCACTGGATAAATCCACTGCTAGACGCAGATATGAATGGAATGTCTAGCATCAGTCTGGCATAACTTTGATCCACTGTTGATCCACTGTTGATCCACTGTTGATGCTAGACACGTACCGTCTAGCACAAGGTTGCGCATGCGCATTACGGTATTGCGCGTTCAGAATTTGCAAGTCATCGTTACGTCACAATAGAAGTGTACTAGTGCGCATGCCCAGTCATGTCCTAGACAGCTTTTCGATCCACTGTTGTATTCATACTTGCGCGTCAGTTATCCACTGTTGATGCCGAGTATGAATGGTCGGCTTTTTCGTCTAGCACTGGCTCGGCAGTGGATTTATCCAGTGCCGAGCCAGTGCTAGACGTAAGTATGAATTGCCTGTTGGTATTATTTATAAAGTAAAAACATGTCTTCCTTTTACTTCACTAATTATGCTTTATAGTTCTTTGATACTCCCATACTTAAATTATGGTCTTCTAGTTTGGGGAAACACACATGAAACTTTATTAGATAAAGTGTTGTTATTACAAAAGAAGGTTATTCGTATTATTTGTAATTCCCCTTTTCGCTCCCATACTGACTCTTTATTTTTTGAAAATAAGATACTGAAGGTAAAAGACCTATTTTTATTTCAACTTGGTCAATTTATGTATAATTATAATAATAACATGCTACCATCTGTTTTTCAAGAAATGTTTTTTAAAAATAGTTCAGTTCATAATTATCCAACTAGACATTCTGAAGAATTTCATTTACCTCTCTTGCGGACCGGCTTGGTACGAACAGTCACGTCACGTTCACGTCACGTCAGGTGAAGGTTTTGTACCTTTTGTGAAACAGGTCACCCAAATCTACGAAGTGTTGGGTTACGTGACCCAACAGTTTGTAGATATACTATATGCAATTCATGAAAGCTCACGTAAATTGGCGCTTGCGTAAAACAAATTAATGTAAATTGTCGTTGAGAAGAGACTAATTCTCGGTCAATTTAATCGTGAACGAACCATAGAAGTAGTATATAAATAACTAGAAGACAATCTACGCACTGCGCGCTAATTTTCCCATAGCCTTAACACACAGCAAACATGGCCGGTTCACTGACCTCTACTAATGGACGGGCGGTCATGGCTCAGTAATTGAGGCCGCGGGCTGCGGGCGCGCGCCATGTTGGGACCATCAACCCGTAACAGCGGATATGCACTAACGTGGTAGTGCATTATACTTGCTACGGATTTGTTGCTCATCATGGCATTTTTATATCCCTTTATCCCCCCAGGAATGAAATATGATCATATATGTGAAGTAAATAGTCTTAGTGATTGAATACTAGCATGATTAATTAAAATTATCCAGCGTATTGAATCACAGCTCAAGCAATGATAATTCGCCATTTGCTTACACGGTAACGTAAGGTATTGCGCGCCGGCGTTGCCGGAGAGATTCACTCGGATTCCCGCTATTGACCCGATCTTATAACTATTACTCGCCCCAGTTTATCTCTTATTTTCCCCTTGTTTTTAACAAGATGTTGTTCCCCCATGTAAAGAAAGAACTTTTCTGCTGTTTTCATTAATTTATTTAATTGTACCATGCGTTCATGCATCACTTTACTATACCATATGGCACGTCATCCTCGTAATATATCATAAACGGAAAGCCAATCTTTGTTTTCTTTCCTTTTCAATTTATGTGTAACATGTTTTCCGCGTTCTTCCTGAGATTACTATTTCAAAGGGTATGCTTTGTGAGTTATGGTTCATATAATGTTACCTTTATGGTTGGTTTTAAATCATTATGAACATCGATCAGGGATCGATCATGGAGGTTATAAAACACTTCTGAAGAAATTCGAAGTTCGACCATAATTATGCAACCTCTATTTATTAGATGTTATAAAAGTCAATACTTAACATTAATTGGAGAGACATGTTGTCGTTGTTGTTGTTGCTGTTGTTTTGTGTTTATTGCCGTTCTTCATTCATTTTGAGCCAATCTGTTTTTGTTTTCTTCCTTCTTTTCTCTTTTTTGTTTCAACTCAAATTAATTGCTCCTTTAAAACAAAAATACATTATGTATCTTTCTATATGCCCATGATATACACATACCAATATTCCCATCCGTAAACGATGCAATATAGATTAAAATTGTAATATTATTCAAATTACAATGGTATAGGCCTATAATACGACTGAGTTACATTATTTTGAATATTTTCCAAGGAAGATTCAAAGTCCTCCCATCTTTGTTGCCATTTAACATAATACTTTTGTTTAATCATACTATTTATTTCACTTTATTTCAAATCTCCTTTTCCCCCCCAAGCCATGTTTTGCTTCTCTATCAACCATTTCATTGCATTAATTCCACAATGATAGTATCCCCTCAAAGTTCACCACGATTCCTTGTAAATTTAAATGAGTACATAATACCAATATTTCATATACAAATGTATCTTCTTTCATTATTTCACTTTTTATGGGCTGTAATTAACTAAATGAGTCACTGTCTCGACAGAGGCTTTATGAATTCAAACATACATTTTCAAAACCCAATCACTTATTAAATTATATCAAAAATACATTTTCAAGTTTACAATCACTTTTTTGTCATCTATTTGCCTGCCCGTATCTAAATCTTGATATCGATTTCACTTGTCTTATTTCAATATTTAAACAAATATATCAGTACAGTACCCTATTTATATTAAATGTAGCAACCTAATATATATGTGGAATATAAGAGGGAAACTATAATCTTTTCTGACACAAATCATAACACATGGGACTGTAGGCGGCCCAATGACTGCAAACAACTCGCCTATGAATCGTTTTTTCAGCCTTTTGTATGTCATTATCATTTCGATTTGTACAGCCAAATGCCATGTAATGTGCCATCCCTAATCAGAATACTATCAACACTTTTTATCTAACGAGAACAATTGGTAAAATTAATTTGAAAAATGTTTACGAGTGTTACACACTATCAACAGCGGGTTATCGACGGTCCATGATGATGGTCCCAATATGGCCGCCGTGCGCGCACGGCGGCCTCATTTTTGAATGGCCAATCAACGTGCAGCCGCCCGTCCATTAGTAGAGGTCAGTGGGCCGGTTAGGGAAACTTCATGGACTGGCTAACATGGAATGCTGGGTAATTCGCTGAGGAACGTGAACAGTTATTAACTGCATATAATTGCAGCAGCGAAATATCAAGCTGCAAACTGCGTCATGTTAGAGGTCATCGCTAATTAATTATTATTCATATATTCATATATTCATAGCATCTACGCGTACATTTAGCCAATCACACATTAATGTTAAAAGTGGGTCGGGTCAAACCACGTTGTTTACGATACTGACACACGTGTGTGGGCTAAATGTTGATGTTGATTTTAAAATGTTTCAATGGATTTCGAGTGTATGATGTGTGTAATCTAAATGCAAACACACATCAGTACACAGTAAAAGCGAATATTTCAGACTCACATTCTGCTGCAATATCTACTCAAATACATTATACAAACAAATACAGACTGTATGAACACGAACAAGAACGGGTTAAATGTCTGATACAGACGCTCTTCATGTAAGTTATAGAATGATTTAGTGATTATCTAGTTAAAAACTTGTATAAATGAATACTGTCTACCGTGTTCAGTTGAATTTGAGATGTTGACAAATTGACTGACCCCTTTTCACGTAAATTAACTTAGACACAAAATAAACAAACATACACACACACACACACACACACATTATGAAGAGCTTAATTCCAAAAGGCGCTAAATCCACTTTCCCTAAATATCAGGAAGCTATTAAAGTAGAAATCAACCATTTTAGGACAAATTACACGATACAAATTCAAAATATGGAACGTTCCCTTTTCCTATTCAAATAATTGAGCAAAGAAATGTTTAAAAAAGTTTAAAAAGTGGATTTAGCGCCTTTTATAATTAAGCTTTTCATATACACACATTATACAGACACATCCGATTCTGCCACATAATCATGCAATCATAGATAGCCAAAATAATTATTGCAATCTCATGAATTGTTTTCAAATGATTAATCTACATACACTAGGAAATGTGGAAAGATGCAAATTCATACCATTCAAATAACATTTATTAAACTAGAAATTGCGCGCTCGGCGGGTCGCGCAGCCGAGCACATGTATCCCCCGAACCAATTGCATTGCACTTTTGTGGGTTGTAGTGAACTGAACAAGTTTGGTGGTGTACGTTGTTCTACTAGGCTGGCAGTAGCCTTTGGGCAAGGCCTCGCGCGCTGTTTGTCCTCCGAGCAGGGTCTTGTCTTGTCTTGTCTTGTTAATACTGCACAAATCGCCTCCAGATGGTGGCTATAAACGTGCAGGCCTTTATGCAATCAAGGCTATGTACTAGATTTCTGCCTTTTCAAGCAGATCCTTAAATGTAGAAGCATCCGCCGTTTTAATGTTTGATGGCAGTGAATTCCAGAGTGGAATGGTCCGGGGGTACAAAGAAAAACGGTAGCAGTTCTTGCTACTTAAGATAGTATCGTAGTTTAAAATGTGGTGTTGGCGGGTGCGAGGCCTCCTTTCTCGATTTGGGTTGTTGAGCGATAGGTGACGAATGTTTGCTGGTATTAGTGAGTGTGCTTCTTTGTACAGCATGGCGAGTCTGGCTATCGTACGGCGCTTCTGGAGCGTGTCCCATTTCAGATCATGAATCATGTTAGTTACACTACTGGTCCTGCTGTAATCATTTGCAACAAAACGTGCGGCTCTCCTCTGAACTTTCTCCAAATTGTCAGTGTGTACCTTCTGATGAGGGTCCCAAATTGAGCTGCAATACTCGAGTCGAGGTCTGACGAGGGTTTTGTAGGCAATGTCTTTTGTTGATTTATTGCAATTCCAAAAGTTTCTCCTGAGAAGCCCAAGCATCTTATTCGCATTTGTGACGGTCTTCTCTACGTGTTTACGCCAGCTAAGGTCATTTGATAGTTCCACTCCAAGATAAGGGTGATGTTCCACTTCCTGTAACTCGGCGTCTCTCAAGTTGTACCTTTGCTGAATAGGCCTCTTCTTGTGAGTCATCCGCATGATAGAACACTTGGCGGAGTTGAATTTCATCTGCCATGCAGAACTCCAGTTGCAGAGTGAATCGATGTCCTGTTGGAGAACGCTGCTATCTTGCGTTGATGCTATTGGTCGATATAGTATTAGGTCGTCCGCAAATAGCCGAACCTTTGAGGAGACGCACCCCGGTAGATCGTTAATATAGGTCACAAATAAAAGTGGGCCAAGCACTGTCCCTTGTGGAACGTCAAGCACTGTCCCTTGTCTGATTAATAGACAAGGCGATGTGGAGCTCATTAATATTGGCATATGTAACAGGCTCTTACATTATGCAGCAGTTAAAAACAATTGCAGCCAAAATCAATAGGCTTCATCCTCTTTCCTTAATACACCTTCATACCAAATAAGAAAATGATCGGACAAGAACTCGGACCTGTAGAGCGTTCACATGGTAATCTTAACTATTTCTTTATATCATGGTTATCATGGTTACCATGGCAACCAGGACTCCGCCCCACACCAAAATCAATAGGCTTCATCCTCTTTCCTTAATACACCTTCATACCAAATTAGAAAATGATCAGACAAGAACTCGGATCTATAGAGCGTTCACAAGGTAATCTTAACTATTTCTTTATATCATGGTTACCATGGCAACCAGGACTCCGCCCCACACCAAAATCAAAAGGCTTCATCCTCTTTCCTTAATACACCTTCATACCAAATTAGAAAATGATCGGACAAGAACTCGGACCTGTAGAGCGTTCACAAGGTAATCTTAACTATTTCTTTATATCATGGTTACCATGGCAACCAGGACTCCGCCCCACACCAAAATCAATAGGCTTCATCCTCTTTCCTTAAGACACCTTCATACCAAATTAGAAAATGATCGGACAAGAACTCGGACCTGTAGAGCGTTCACAAGGTAATCTTAACTATTTCTTTATATCATGGTTACCATGGCAACCAGGACTCCGCCCCACACCAAAATCTAAAGGCTTCATCCTCTTTCCTTAAGACACCTTCATACCAAATTAGAAAATGATCAGACAAGAACTCGGACCTGTAGAGCGTTCACAAGGTAATATTAACTATTTATTTATATCATGGTTACCATGGCAACCAGGACCGCGCCCCACACCAAAATCAATAGGCTTCATCCTCTTTCCTTAATACACCTTCATACCAAATTAGAAAATGATCGGACATGAACTCGGACCTGTAGAGCGTTCACAAGGTAATCTTAACTATTTCTTTATATCATGGTTACCATGGCAACCAGGGCTCCGCCCCACACCAAAATCAATAGGCTTCATCCTCTTTCCTTAATACACCTTCATACCAAATTAGAAAATGATCGGACAAGAACTCGGACCTGTAGAGCGTTCACAAGGTAATCTTAACTATTTCTTTATATCATGGTTACCATGGCAACCAGGACTCCGCCCCACACCAAAATCAATAGGCTTCATCCTCTTTCCTTAATACACCTTCATACCAAATTAGAAAATGATCGGACAAGAACTCGGACCTGTAGAGCGTTCACAAGGTAATCTTAACTATTTCTTTATATCATGGTTACCATGGCAACCAGGACTCCGCCCCACACCAAAATCAATAGGCTTCATCCTCTTTCCTTAATACACCTTCATACCAAATTAGAAAATGATCGGACAAGAACTCGGACCTGTAGAGCGTTCACAAGGTAATCTTAACTATTTCTTTATATCATGGTTACCATGGCAACCAGGACTCCGCCCCACACCAAAATCAATAGGCTTCATCCTCTTTCCTTAATACACCTTCATACCAAATTAGAAAATGATCGGACAAGAACTCGGACCTGTAGAGCGTTCACAAGAAAATCTCTGCGGCGGACGCGGCGGCGGCGGCGGCGGCGGCGCGACGAGGCCAAATCCATAGTATCCCCCGAAGTGGTTCGGGGGATACAATTAACATAATGTTCAACAGCATGAAACATAGTTTTAAATAATGTCGACATTAAACTTCCATCAGAATGATAAAAAGACAAAACGACTTTCTGTTAAAACAAAACATTATCTCTAAAGGTATTTTCTGTGCAATTCAAGATTTTAATTTCTAAATCAGTTGTCTTTTTTTATTTTATAAGATATTGCTGAGAAAAATAAAAGTACTTTCCTACATACGAATTGTGTATTAGGATTGTATAACAGCTATACATATACAGGAAATATATTGGCTTTTGTAAATAACTTGGTTTGAGTAATATTTACCCACGCCGATGAAATCGGCAGGGGGTTATGTAAAGGGTTCCGTATGTTTGTTTGTTTGTTTGTTTTTTTTTTGTTTTTTTTTGTTTGTTTGTGTACAAGATAACTAGAGAACGGGTGAACGGATTTGCACCAAATTTTCAGGGAATGTTTGGATAGTGACATGGAAGAATCGATTAGATTTTGGTGATGATTGGTTGACCCCTGCAAATTCTGTGGAACCTTGAAGTTTGAGTATGTATTTAATTAGGCATCGTCATTCGGCGTTACATGGCGTGCGCGCATGGGCCATATTTTTGTACACGTAGTTTGCGCGATGTTTGGCTGTGGGCAATGCAACTTCGCTATTGCAAGGGTGGAGGGATATACTATTTTTCCAAATGTAATGCGGTCAAACAGCTGATTGAACCACGTAATATGCATGTGAAGTATACACAAGAGATGCTTGCGATGATTATAGATCCGGTTCGTGTTTTGAATCGAGAAACTCGACCAATTTCAACCTCCGTAAGTCATTTTTTGCCGCATTTTCGCAGTGAACTTTGTTGAAATCTCAAATTTTCGAGCAATCGGAAGTAGGGTGCACTTTGGAAACTTACATTTTTGGATGATTCAGGTGTTTTTATTGTCAATAATTTTGTACACTGCCTCGCCATGGGGCTGCCGCGCCGCAAGCAAGCGGCCTACACCCTGGCCTAGGCATTTTCACCAAATCGTGCCTAAAACGCGCTGGTTAGCCTGCGGTAAGCAAAACAGGGTTGAGGCCGACGAAGGGGTAGAACAGGGCTAATGGGAGGCGTGGGTATGCTGACTTTGTCGGCCTTCTAGTTTGTATATACAATAAATATGAACTAAATGTTACTAAAACAAAATTTTTAGCGGTCTTTTTTAAATAGAAAAGTTATGTACTTCCAGTATGCTAGTTGTCTGAAATTCATTAATTCTCAACATTAAACAAAACTAAATTGATCTTCATCAATTTATCAAGAATCAATGTGAATCCAATTTGATAAACTTGATATATAAGTAGCATTTTATAATAATTTGGAAATGTAATCATTTTTTGCTCACTGAAAGTAAAAACAAAACTTGAATTATGGATATCTTACATCCCTATGAAAAATAAATAAATGCCACTAAAACCTACCATACGATAAGAACAACAACTACAACAACTACTACTACTACTACCTACTACAAATAATTCACATACTACTATTTGAATATAACAAGAATATATTTAGGAGGGAAAATGAGAAAGGCAATATAGGAGAAAAACTGGGAGAGAAACAAAAAGAAGATAGAAGGGCAAAGAAAAATACAATTTAGGAGAGGGGGATACGCATTGAACATGAGAGGTATAGAATAGTATATTAATTTAAGTCATGTTGTGGCAAGATTGTGCACAAAATAATGCAAACTGATGTACAGGGTACAAATATACAACTTATAAATTGCATCAACAAAACATATTGCAACTCCTATCAATTCATTTCAACTAGTCATTTCCCAACAAACATTTTTCACCATTTGATTGACCAATCAAATGAATCAGCAACATTCACTATTTGAAGTAATTGTCTTATTTGAACACAATATAGTTAATTACCCAGAATATCAATTTAAACAAAACGAATTGTGCTCAATTTAAATTTGATTTAACTGCGATGTCACTCAATTAGTATGAATATTGAATACAATGATATGTGTTTAATATGTGTTGATCATTATTGCACAACATGATCTCCAGAGACTAGATTTGTATAATATAATCATCACAAAATAATAATACAATATTTTAGTAAGAGTTCAATTCAATTAATACATTACAGTGGAAGCATGCACCTGACCGAGAAAGGCATTATGAGCAGGATCAAGACCAGGCTGCCACCAGGTTTTATGAAGTTTACTATAGTTCAATCGCCCAACACAGCAATAAACCTGTACTGACACAATGAGAACATAAATGCGCCTGCATACGGTGCACGTCACAAGGAGGTTTCACTATTCAGTATTCATATACATTTTATTCCAGAATCTAATTTAAAAGGGTGCAAATAAGTACAACTTATCTAATAATGTCTTCTATTCAACACACAAATTTGCAGCTACAAGCTGACAGGGATTTATCTTTCAATATCAATCCTTTTACTTTATTGTAGTTGGTGATGTAGCTGAAATTCTGAACTATACAAAACCATTAATTGAGTGTGCTGGCAGTCCTGGGGTATTTGTCTGTGAATTGTTTTCAGAATCATCTTGTATGTTCACACATTATGAGGATACTAAGCAAGATTTATTCTAGTGCTGTCATAGCTTTAATCTTTGTTTATAAATACCCAGTAGGACAGTAATATAAGTAATTGTTTTGTCAATGGATCATTACTACATAATTGTACATCGATGGATCATTGCATCTGAGCAATACTCATCAGTGTGTGAATTTCGAATCAGTTGTCACTGTCCATCATGTCCTCTGGTAATAGCGTAAAGAGCTACAATGTTCACATGAATCACAGTATCACACTTAGTAGATTCCTTACTAATTAGGATAAATTGTGTGACTGACTGACTTATTTAAGTTTATCGAGCCTGTCTACTGCCTAGGTCCTTCTTCAAACTGTACTCCACCATGGCTATGCACCCACTGCAACACTTTAAAAATCAGTTCTCTATCTGGAGACTTTATACTTATTTATTCCTGAACTGCTCAATATTACTTCGCATGAAAAAAAGAGCGTGGGTAGTCCTGGTAGTGTATGAAGTAGTAGAGTTATCTCCATTGTAGATTTGTATTGCTGATGATGAATACTGTCGAACACCAGTGCAGACCACAGCTTCAGGGGCGCACTGTTAAAAAAAGAAGAAACAATGAATCAACACAAAGTGTACAATTAAATAAAACAGATCTAGAAATGAATGTGACTGCTAATTGAGGCACACAACATATGCTGCTCAGCTCAGGTTCATACTTTTGTATGTCATGAAAGTCAAATCCATTTCATAGAAATAAATCACATTTCTTTACATACAGAACATCCATGAACAAGAATTACTACATTTTTAACTCTCACTCTCAGGTAAATTTGGATAGGTCTACATCATTTTATAATTGGCAACATAAATTCAAGACATGGCTAGTTTAAAAAATAGAACAATTAAATTCAAAGTATTCCCTTTATTCCTTTTAATCATGCATTCATTTTTTTTACCAGTATTGCTTTTATTTTGACTTAGTCTTAGTTAGCTCAGTCCAAGTTGTTGATTTTGTAGTAGGCGCTGCTAGTGCTAGGCCAGGGCTAGGCCTAGGCCTAGACTAGGCTAGGCCAAGTCTTGTTGCTTATGTTGTGATAACTGTTTTTTTACTGTAAACTGAGCTACAATGTTTACATGAATCACACTTAGGTTTAGTATACTACTAGATTCCTTACTAATTAGGATAAATTGTGTGACTGAATTATTAAGTTTATCGAATCTGTCTACTACTACTAGTACCAAGCCTAGGTCCTTCTTCAAACTATAGGTCATGGCTGTGCACCCACTGCAACATCTAGTTAAAAATCTGTTCTCTTATCCGGAGACTTACCTATTTATTATTCTTGAACTGCTCAATAGTTTTTTCGCAAGAAAAGATGAACGTGGGTAGTCCTGGTAGAAGTAGTAGAGTTATCCCCGTTGTTCATTTGTAAGCACTGATGTAGAACTGTCGAACACCACAGCTTCAGGGGCACACTGTTAAAATGAGAAGAAACAATGAATCAACACAAAGTGTACAATTAAATAAAACAGATCCAGTTTAATAGAAAATTAATGTGACTGTTAATAATGGAAATACAATTCAAAATGGTGCAGTTTTGTATAATTGAGGCACATGCACAAGTCAACAGTTTCATACTTTGGTTTTAGACAATTTTTTCATAGTGAAATTAAATTTTACTATTTTTAGCAAAGACCCAAGAATTGAAGACTGGGTCATGAAAAGTCAAATCCATTTCATAGAAATAAATCACATTAAAGGGGTAGTACAGTTTTGGTAAGGCTTAATTTTAGTAACCAAACCTGGACAGTAACATTATAAACTAATAGTTAACTCCACCATGCTCGAAAGGTATACAAAATTACAAACGACTAAGTAAAAAGCCCATTATCATTAAAAAAAGAGCCATTAAAACACAAGAGGGCGCTCTCTAAAAAGGCATTGGTTTTAACCATTTTTCATACAAAATTATGCATGTGATGTTTTATTGAAATCATGATTAAATAGAGAGATCATCAGCAACTAATTAAAAAACGCTTTTGAACATTTCTGAAAAAGTGTATGCATTTTTTAAATTTTTTGAAAAATTCATCTAATTATTTGGGCCCCAACTAATTATAAGATCAGATATATTTATTGATATTTCAGCCGTTTCTGGCCCGATTTTGACCAAATAAAGTTTACTCTGCCATTAAAATTGCATGTTCTCTCAAATTCGACACTCAGTTTTTCATTACCTCACAACAAATTGTGATGTGCAGCGCCCTCTCTACCAAAACTAAACTACCCCTTTAAACAAAAATATATACCAGAACATTCATGAACAAGAATTAACAAATGTTTAACTCACTCTCAAGGTAGATTTTGATGCATAATTTTAGTATAGCTTTTAGTTTTACTTAGTCTAGACTTAGTTAACCCAGTCCGAGTTGTTTTAGTAGTTAACTTAATAAGCGCTGTAGTGTTAGTGCTAGTGCTACTGCTAGGCCAGGGCTAGGCCTAGGCCTAGGCTAGCCCAGTAGCCTGGCCCTAGGCTAAGCTAGGCCAAGGCTCGCTGCTTATAATATTGTGATCATCTACGAGCTAGGCGCCTTGACTTGTGAAGCACGGCGCCACACAACACTGATGTTTAAATTTAATTTTGTTTAAGGCTGTACCTATTTCTGACACAGAGACAGGGTTGAAGTTGAACTTGAACTTACTTGAACGCTTGAATTTGAATTGATTCTTTCTCATTATCTAACTCTAAGTCTAGAAATGCTGTAGAAATCTAGATTGTTGTTGTATCATATCACACTATCACATGTGGAATTTAGGAATTTAATTTAGGTAGTTAAAATATGCAAATAATATGATTTTTAAGACGCAGTAAACTGGCCTATAAATTAATAACCAGCACCAGGCCCAGGGACCCAGCCCGGACCCAAGTAAAGGCAAAGGACCTTACACGTCTACTGCAGATGTACCGTATATTTAGATCGAGTGGGACGGGGAGCTCCGGGCGGTAAACACTGTTGACAAGGACTCCGTCTTAACCCACAGAAACTTGTCGCGAACAATGTGGGGTTATTATAGTCCTTAATTTATGAATCTTGTTACAAAAATAATGCATCTGAGAGAAAATCTGAACATGAGAAAGAACGCTGAGAATATGAATTTTGAAAATAATGGAATGAATACGAAGCTACTTACCGAATAATTATGCTTGAGAGTAATTTTTCACTTCTTTAGATATCCATCGTCACGAAATATCCGTGTCAAAGTTGAAACAATAAACTTCAAGCTGCAAGCTGACGTCAATATAAAGAGGTCAAATCAAATATTCAAGATGATTCCAAATATGGTCACAGTTTGGCCTTACATGGCAATCGCGCGATGACGTTTGAATAACATTACAATAAATGCATAAATTAGTGAAGTAGAACGTATCCCAGCATTCCATGTTAGCCAGTCCATGAAGTTTCCCAGATTAGCGCGCAGTTTGACCCCCCTGGAACGAACCCGTCCTACCTATACTGTAAATACCAATTATAGGCGTACACAGGCCTGGGGGCAGGGGGATGGACACCCCCTACCCCCATCCCCACCCCCACCCCCTTACATAATTCAAGAAATGTCTTGGTCTCGGCCTCGAAATTTGTGACCGGTCCTGGTCTCGTCCTCGGCTGCGGTCATTTTCTACGGACACCCCCTACCCACACTCCCCCCGCTTACTTCAATTTGTCTGACGAAATATCCCCCCCCCCCCCCTACATCCACCCCTTGAAAAAATCCTGGGTACGCCACTGCCTACAAGTAGCTAGTTCGAATGTCAAATACATTAATTGATTTATTTAATATTGATTGGTTGGTGTGATTGTTTCATTATAATGATTGACTGATTAATTGATAGATTGACTCGATTCAATAACCATAAATAAACACTATTAATCAAATCATTGTTTTATTACTTTTAAACTCATTGATCACTGCAACTCACTCACTCACTCACCCACTCACTCACTTTCACAGGCATGCACATACAACGCCGTTAAGGGCCAGTACGCTCAGACGTCGAGCACGGGAACTTCAGGCGTATGCGAACTGAATTGTCCGCTGCGTGTAGCAATTCAGCTGGAAATCAACATTTGCCAAAATCCACGCACGACACGTCTTTAGAAATACTCCAATAACAAGACAAATAATGCAAGTGGTATGGTTGTACATTACCTAAATGACAGAACTGCATATTATCGTCTCAGATTACTCTGAATTATGCACGTACATATTATAAACATAATGATTGAAAAGATTTGATAAGGGGGTATCTATGGAACGCCAAAAGGGCAATCTTAGATGGTGGTATGAATTCACTTGATGGTGATAGCTTTTTTATGTCATCAACTCATTTCTTACCACCACCAACTCGTTTCATACCACCATCAACTCAATTCTTACCACCATCAACTCATTTCTTATCATCATCACTCATTTGCCCTTTTGGCGTTCAACAAAACTCGCCAAAAGGGCAAAACACAGTTGATAGTGATTGCTTTTGAGTTGATATTGGGTGTTTTCCACTCAAAGTTACCACCACCACTTTAAAAGTAGCCGCTATCAAGTCAAAAGTGACCATCATCAACTCTAAAGTTACCACCACCACTTTAAAAGTAGCCGCTATCAACTCAAAAGTGACCATCATCAACTCTAAAGTTACCACCACTACTTTAAAAGTAACCGCTATCAAGTCAAAAGTGACCATCATCAACTCTAAAGTTACCACCACCACTTTAAAAGTAGCCGCTATCAACTCAAAAGTGACCATCATCAACTCTAAAGTTACCACCACCACTTTAAAAGTAGCCGCTATCAACTCAAAAGTGACCATCATCAACTCTAAAGTTACCACCACTACTTTAAAAGTAACCGCTATCAACTCAAAAGTGACCATCATCAACTCTAAAGTTACCATCACCACTTTAAAAGTAGCCGCTATCAACACAAAAGTGACCATCATCAACTCTTAAGTAACCACCACCACTTTAAAAGTAACCGCTATCAACTCAAAAGTGACCATCATCAACTCTAAAGTTACCACCACCACTTTAAAAGTAACCGCTATCAACTCAAAAGTGACAATCATCAACTTTAAAGTTACCACCACCACGTTAAAAGTAACCGCTATCAACTCAAAAGTGACCATCATCAACTCTAAAGTTACCACCACCACTTTAAAAGTAGCCGCTACCAACTCAAAAGTGACCATCATCAACTCTAAAGTTACCACCACCACTTTAAAAGTAACCGCTATCAACTCAAAAGTGACCATCATCAACTCTAAAGTTACCACCACCACTTTAAAAGTAGCCGCTATCAACTCAAAAGTGACCATCATCAACTCTAAAGTTACCACCACTACTTTAAAAGTAACCGCTATCAACTCAAAAGTGACCATCATCAACTCTAAAGTTACCATCACCACTTTAAAAGTAGCCGCTATCAACACAAAAGTGACCATCATCAACTCTTAAGTAACCACCACCACTTTAAAAGTAACCGCTATCAACTCAAAAGTGACCATCATCAACTCTAAAGTTACCACCACTACTTTAAAAGTAACCGCTATCAACTCAAAAGTGACCATCATCAACTCTAAAGTTACCATCACCACTTTAAAAGTAGCCGCTATCAACACAAAAGTGACCATCATCAACTCTTAAGTAACCACCACCACTTTAAAAGTAACCGCTATCAACTCAAAAGTGACCATCATCAACTCTAAAGTTACCACCACCACTTTAAAAGTAACCGCTATCAACTCAAAAGTGATCATCATCAACTCTAAAGTTACCACCACCACTTTAAAAGTAACCGCTATCAAGTCAAAAGTGACCATCATCAACTCTAAAGTTACCACCACCACTTTAAAAGTAGCCGCTATCAACTCAAAAGTGACCATCATCAACTCTAAAGTAACCACCACCACTTTAAAAGTAACCGCTATCAACTCAAAGGTGATCATCATCAACTCAAAAGTGACCATCATCAACTCTAAAGTTACCACCACCACTTTAAAAGTAGCCGCTATCAACTCAAAAGTGATCATCATCAAATCTAAAGTTACCACCACCACTTTAAAAGTAGCCGCTATCAATTCAAAAGTGACCATCATCAACACTAAAGTAACCACCACCACGTTAAAAGTAACCGCTATCAACTCAAAAGTGACAATCATCAACTTTAAAGTTACCACCACCACTTTAAAAGTTACCGCTATCAACTCAAAAGTGACCATCATCAACTCTAAAGTTACCACCACCACTTTAAAAGTAGCCGCTATCGACTAAAAAGTGACCATCATCAACTCTAAAGTAACCACCACCACTTTAAAAGTAACCGCTATCAACTCAAAAGTGACCATCATCAACACTAAAGTAACCACCACCACGTTAAAAGTAACCGCTATCAACTCAAAAGCTATCACCAACTGAAAAGCCATCACCACCACATGAAAAAGCTATCACCAACTGAAAAGCTATCACCACCACATGAAAAAGCTATCACCACCACCACCTAAAGTTAAAAGACACCCGCGCCAAAAGGGCAAATAAATTAGGCCCATTGTGTCAAAAATGGATGATCGTTTAATGACGGAATTACCATACGCCCCTACGGCGAAATATCAAAGAGTGATATATCTTTTTTGCAACTTTGTGCCTTTCATATGACGAACCAAACTTCTGACATCGTCCGTTCGTCGATCATATTTCTTAAAGTTTTACAATATTTCGAGAGTCCTCGGCTTTATATCACCATAGATTAGAGAGGAGAGCCTGGTGACATAACCTACAATCCCAGATAAAGGAAGCACACTGGCTTTGAGTGGGCCAAAAAACAGATAAAGACAGTGAAATCCGACAATTCCGGTAAGTTCAGTCCCACCTACTCATTTTTATGTGTGAGTGAGTTACGTGCAGCTGCAACGCATATGAATGTAAATTGTAACTTGTACTTGCAAGTTGTAGGCTTTTGTAAGCTTTTGCATGCAGTATTATGAGACATAACTAAAATAAATTGCCTGAAACAAATTGTGATATCAAAGTGATTTAAGACGTGGATAACTCATTGGTACAGTTGGAATTTTAGATTCTAGTGGCTAGCGCGGTAGCTAGCCGACGCGGCCGCGACTCGTACATGTACTCGCATAGTCGTAGTCGACGTCGGTAATCAGTGGATTTAGACTTGACTTCGCTAGTTTACAAGTGAATCAATACAGTATGGCCTATGAGTTTGAGCTTAAAGCAGTTAAATACTCAACGTCTTAAATCACTTTAAACGCACTGAAATTGGTTCCTATTAATCAATCATTGAATCAATGAAGTGTTTATTATTTTGTTAAATATGAACAATATTTTGACAACTTTTTGTGCAGCAGCTCCATAAAGATGTCACTTGCATTTTGTAAAATGATGTACACCTTATACAATAGAGAGCAGCTATATTGCTAGCTACCATTAAATTGTGAGTGGCGAGTACATTGGACATGGGGCAAGCTTCAAAAGTTTCAGATACATCGGGAGTTTACAAGTACGGTACTTTCCATTCACTATTCAATGGGAAGCTAGTACTTAGCTTAGCTGCTCGAGTCAGACTATTGGTACATAATCAGTCTAGCGCCAACATGGCGCATGGATGGTTGCGTGGAGATGTGCGTTGTATCCTAGTCCAGGGGGACTCAAGGTAGAGACATTTACATTAACATTTGGACTTTTTTTTTTGACATGCCATACCTAGAGTCCCGGTGCAAAGTTCACAATCGGTGTATGTCGCCATTATACCACCCCAAAAACCCTCCAATTTGGTTGGAAATATTTTGTCTACTCACCTGAATTTTCACGAGAACGCAGTTGATGCGTTACTCGATTCTCTAATGCTGTCGTATGGACGATTCCGATACAAAAAGTGGCAAAAAATCAACTTTTCTGAGACAAGTTACGCGGATTTCCGACATATCCCCGTGCACCATAGCGAGACATGTAAACAAACATTGCCAATTTTTAATCAACGTCGCTCCTTTTTTTTCAGGTAATATTTAACCTAATAGAAATACAATATAGCCTAACAAAAATTACGAATATTATACATTTTTATCGTAATAAAGTTTTATTATTGCAATATGGTATTAGTCACATGCTACTTTCGATTTTTTTAAAAGACCAATTCGACATTTTGTAAATTGGCACTTACGATCGGTCAGGTGATATACTGCCAATTTATGGCATGTCAAAAGAAAAAGTCCAAATGTTAATGTAAATGTCTCTACCTTGAGTCCCCCTGGACTAGTTGTATCCACAGGACCTATATTTGCCCTGATGTTAATTATAAGCCTACATTACATCATGCCATGAAATGATTTTGGTGTCTATCAACAAAATATCTGTATTAAACAACATTTTGAATATGCAGAGTGCAAACTGATTTGTGTTTAAGTATGTAGGATACATTGTTCCTTGTTTAGTAGAATACCCAATGTTTACAAAGATCACTTTTGTTTTATCAATAGGGAAACTGTCAGCCATTGGATGTCAACACATGCCTCACAGCTAGGAGACATCGCAGACACTTTCCGGGACTGAGCTACATAGATTCAAACAAGCTTCGTTCATCATGTGACAATCCTGGCATGCGCCATCGAGTTAGGACGTGGTCTGCAACCAAAGAGAAGGGCGGAACTTTGCCCCAACATTTCACGTAAGTTTTCATTTGAGTCATCTGTTTTAATTGCAGACCCGTAGCCAGGATTTTTCATGGGGAGGTGCCTAATTTCCAGAAACAGGACCGAGACCACTTACCCCAAAAAATTGAGGCTGAGACCACAGGCTGGGAGTCCTGTCAGCCGGTAAATGTGAAAAGTGGACCAGAGACAGCCAAAAAGTGGACCTTTCTGATTTTTTTTTTTTGGGGGGGGGGGGGGGGGTGCTTATGCCCCTAATACAACCCCCTGGCTAGGGGCCTGACTTGTAATTTGTCAGCAAATAAGATTGTGGATATAAAATATCTCGTTGCAATGATTTTGTATTAATTATTGAGTTTTGTATTTTTTTGGCGTGGGGGGGGGGGGGGTATTCTTGATATGGTGGTGGGGGTGGTTTAGTTCAAGCTTATTATTACAAACTTTTTTTTTTTTTAATGTGGAAAATAACATAAATTCTACCCTAATAAATCTGTCATGTATGCTTTGTGTGATTAGGTTTTGTTTTATTATCTTTTATGAATAATACAGGTAGCTGAATATGTAGCAGTCTTCTCAGCCATCTTAAACAACAACCCTATTACATTCAGTTAATAACCTCTTTCCATTATCAATGTTTCACTTTCAATTTACAGATTTACAGACACGTGTGGAGATGTGCTCGGTGTGCTCCCAGTCCATCCTTGCTTTCGACACGAAACGTCTCGGCAACCTGATGAAATGACGCCTGGCAGAACAACAGTAACCCATAACCAGAGATGGGGAAGGCGCCGTGAACGGTGAAAACTTCAATGAACAGAAGGAGATGATCAGGGACCACATCCAATGCCTAGCTCCCTTCCATTTCCAGAAAATGTGCAGGCCTGTAGCCAGGAATTTTCTTGGGGAGGTGCATAATTTACCAAAAAGGGACAGAGACCTTTCGCCAATAATTTCCGAGTCCGAGATCATAGGCTGAGAGTCATGTTTATCAAGCCAGTGGTTTCAGACCGGTATAAAGTGGTTTCATACCGGTATAAAGGGGTTTCATACCGGTATAAAATGGACTCGAGACCGGCAAAAAGTGATTCTTTCTGAATTTAGGGGTAGGGTACGTACAAACACACCCAACCTAACCCCAGGCACCTACTTTTAAATGCCTGTAACCAGGAATTTTCATGGGGAGGTGCATAATTTACCAACACGGGACCAAGATCACTCAACAATAGTTACCGAGGCTTAGAGTTTATAGAGTTATGTAAGCCAGTTAAAGGGGTATTCCAGGCCTGATAAAACTATGCGCTATTTGAATAAGCAGAACAAGAGGAATAATTGGTGAAAACTTGATCAAAATCAGACAAGAAACACGGGAGTTATACCTATTTGAACATCATGTAGTAATGAGCAATCGTTTCAAAATTGCCGCTATATGCAACATCATTCACGAGCAACTCGCCATGGCTGTAGTACATGAAAATACACTTATTTCTCATTTTCATAGCTTCAAATTAATTTTTCTCTGCTTGTTTTCACGAATTCATAGAAGAATATCGATGGGCCAACCGTATTGGAATCTGTAAGCTTATACATTTTATTTGTTATGAAGAAAATTTAAATTTTGTAAAATTTCCATGTAGAATTCAAAATGGCTGCAGCTCGCAAGTGACGTCCTGATCGATAACAATTGCGAACGATACTAAAAATCGGAGCAAAGTTCATCCTGTCATAACTTTTGTACTGCTCTACCGTTTTGGCTCAGATTCTTCATATTCACCTCATTTTATAGCAAACATCATATTTCTTCGGTGGAATTTAAGATGGTCCAGACCAATACAATGTGGACTCGAGATCGATAAAAAGTGGACCCGAGACCAGCAAAAAGTGGATCTTTCTGAATTTGGGGGTGGGGAACATATGCACTCCACTCCCCCACCCTCGGCACGTACTGTTAAAGAAACTATTAATTTACAAGATTGTATGGAAACTTTATAATTACATGCAAGTGTTTGTATGTCTTGATTAATTCACCTTTATGAGATGAGATGATGAGTAAAGCAATTTTGCAAGATTTTCATTTTTTACATGATAATAGTCTTAACTGCTTGTTTATTTTGTCAATATTAGGAATGTGCTGAGTGGTTGCTTTCAAACATAGTGCTCTTCAGTTAAATAGTGAGAATATTATCATGATTGAATTTGCCCATGCACTTACCTTTTGTAAAATGTGATACATTTTTATGGAAAAAGCTTGGAGCAAAAGTGTCTTGAATGATTAGATGTGAGAAGTATGTTCAACATAATGCTGGCTGTCAATGAGTTTAAACGTAAAGACCAGTTTTGGAAATGCCCCCTCTCAACAAAAATGAAATGGAAGCTGTTGTTACCAATAATGTGAAAGAATATAATTATACTAATATAGCATCATCCAAATTTGGCCAAGAAACCGCCTACTAATTGATATATTTGCAAAATTATATATCTATTCCAATGAGATAGATATCGGCAAAGAGAAATCGCCCATATGCTACGTGTATTACGACCATGCGGTTTTCTTCCGATATTTCTGTATGTAACGATGCCTAGGTTCGGATTTTACCACACAAGCTCTATTTCAATACATATTCAACAGTAATGATCAATATAGATGTATTCGGCTACTTTCCCAAAACTGGTCTTTGTTAGAACCAGAATTATGATTTAAAGAGTATGTTTTATATCTGACCATTAACCAAATTGAATTCTTTGGGGAAAAAAAGGTTGAAGATTTTGAAATGTGGAATGACGCATCAAAATTTTAATTCCAAAAGGCGGTAAATCCAAAAATAAAATTAAAAACAAAACAATATTAAAACATAACTATTAAAGCATGATTTCTTAAAACATCATTTTGCTTTTTCATTTATTTATTTGTGTTAATGTTTCTTGATTTATCTCTTAGTTCAACATTTGATCAATCCCGTACTCCAATAATCGATCACCTATATTATTCCAATAAATACTACAAACTATCAAATAATCTATATCTTATATGGCATTTTAATTTCCACACCCTATCCATCAGTGAATACAAAATATATCATAGAACTCAATAAAATGAAACGGGATGTTACACTAATAATAACTGTACATCATTTTGGTGTGTATGTGTGCATATAATATGTGTTTGGATGGTTGTTGGTTGGTGTGTTGGTTGGTTGGATGGATGGCCGGATAGTTGTTTGGTTGAATGGTTGGTTGTCAAATAAATTCTTGTGGAGTTACCCCCTGGGAGCGTATTCAGAAATGGGAAGTTGGGCAGATAAAAGGCACGTGGGACCCCTCCCCCCACCCCCCCCCCCCCCCCCACTCAAAAAATAAATAAAATAAATAAGTATATAATGAAAATAATAACAATAATATTAATAATAATAATAATAATAATAATAATAATAATAATAATAATAAAATAGTAATAAATAGAATAATGTAAACAAAAAAAAATGAATAAATAAATAACGTCCCCGGGGTGGGGGGGGGGGGGGGGGGCACGCATGTATAATGTAAGACGGGTATGTGCCGCTTAAAAGAACCCCTTTTCACGCCTGATCGCAGCTCTAAAGATACCCGATTTTCAAAAATTCCAGCTCCATAGACCCCCGAAATGACTTGGCTAGCCAGTTGAGTAGCGCCAAGTCCATTTTCTTCTTCTAGTTCAGCTCCCCCTCCCACACCCTCCCCCGCTCAGTAACTACGCCTTCTCGGGCTTCACATCTTGCTCAAAGTTGGCAGCACTGTGAGTGTGGGTGGGCATGCATGAGACCCCAAATACAGACACAAAATCCTCAGCCCCCATAGGTTTTGCCCCCCCCCCCTCCTCCGTAAAAAAAAAAAATATATAAAACTGCTTTCGGCCTGCCTAATAACGAGCATCTTAACATCTCCCCCCCCCCCCCCCACTACCACCACACACACCAATGAAAGGATTTCAAGCAATTGCCTTGGTCTCGACAATTTTGTCTTGGTCCGGTGAACGGCAAATCATCCCCCAGGTAAGTTACCCCCAGAACCTAATAACCTGTTTATGCCACTGGGCACGTGCCGCTTACAAGACCCCCGTTTTCACACGGAGAGCAAGTGGCTACCCAATTGACAAAACAATACAAAATGCCATATGTGTAGTCCCCACCCCCCCCTCCTCTCCCTTCAATAAGGTTGAGACCTTCTCCCAAATAAGTGCGATCACGCCATCACGCGATCATGCAATAAGTCTACATAATTCATGTTATACCATGATATCATTCGGTTATTTATCAACAATAATTGTTGGACCTATTATGTCAGCGCGGAGTTGATTTGTCCGTGGGAGTTGCATGTCCATCGCAAACCTCGAAATCCTCTGGATCTTTTGCCACTCCCCACCCTCCCTCCTGACCAGTGCATGGCGTAGCTAAGGGGGTAAGGAGGGGGGGGCACGGGGGCCTGTACCCCCAATAATTTTGAGAAAAAACATTAGAAAACATAAGCTTGGGGCCATTTTTTGAAGAAAAAAAAAAGAAATACATAAGGTGTGCTTTGTATAATTTTACGTGCCCTACGCCACTGCTCCTGACGATCGGACATACGTATATCAACGGGTAGATATGAGAGAGCTAAAAGCCCCACATTGGCATGCCCGGAAGTTTTTATTATTCGCTCATTGAAAGTGTCTTGATGGTTTGAAGACCTGATTTTGAGGGGCATCCACATTTGGGGACAATAATGGGTGGCCAGGGGCGGAGCCCGCTGAAGCTTTTAGATTTCAGACATTGCGAGGAAGCGAAGCGACCGACCGGGGGAGGGTGTGGTAGGGGGTGTCCCCCTCCCACAGTAGGGAGCTTTTGTATTTTGGGGCGTGAAATTGTGCGATTTGGTGCACACCCGAGACAGAATTTCAACGTAATATGAAGTGTATGTATGCAACCAAACATACATAATGACAAAGGGAGGGAAGTTTTATTATGCGCTCATTGAAAGTGTCTTGATGGCTCGAATACCTGATTTTGAGGGGCACCCCACATTTGGGGACAATAATGGGGGCCCAGGGGGGGAGGGGGGCCAGGGGGCGGAGCCCGCGGAAGCTTTTAGATTTCAGACATTGCGAGAAGCGAAGAGCGAAGCGACCTAGCGGGGGAGGGTGTGGGAGGGGGTGTTCCCCCCTACACCCAATTCGGCTATATCCAGATGGCCCACCTAGATCCTAGATGGGCATTTCATTACTTGGTCTAATCACAATTTCATCCAATTCACGTACGGTTTTGGTCTAATTGACAGTTGGACTACTCCATTTGGGCTAATGATTTCCCACTTGGGCTAATGACCACATGGTCTAAATGCCCATTTAGTATAATGACCATTTTGGTCTAATAATATTATAGTGTCCACTAAGTTCAACAGGAGCCGCGGAAAGATGTTGAAAGAGGAGTGAAGAGGGGTGCTGAGTTGCTGACCACATTTCAATAATTGATATATATAGTGTGCTATTTTATGTTTATGTATTTCTTTTTTTCCCCAAAAAAGTGGGGGCTGCACACCCAACCCCTCATGCACCTGCTTCCGCGGCCCCTGTTCAAGAATTGACTTAACCATGTTAGATCATAATTATGCACCCGTACCGTCAGAAACTAAACAAATTAAAAGTATCACTAAATAACGAGTGTAATACAATTGTAACAATTATATTTTGTGAAAGCATAACCGACTGGACCGACTGGACCACATCGAGCAATACTCTCGCCGAAACAACATCCGGCTCCTAGGGGTAAAGGCAACGCCAAACGAGGACACCGACAAGATCGTCTGCGATATCGCACGGCAAATCGGCGTCGACATAAGCCCGAACGACATTGATCGCTCTCATCGTTTGCCAAACCGCCGATCAGCCGACCACGATTCCAATGAGTCGTACGCGAATGCCGCAGCCCGAAACAACAGTGCACCACCCCCGCCAATCATAGTCAAGTTCATTGTCACACAAGGCCAAATTCCAAATGATGAAAAACAGAAGAAAGCTAAAAGGATCTGGAACCGTCATAGTCGAAGACCTGACAAAGAAAAATGTAAACCTGCTTGCCCAGACATCCAGAAGGCCCAGCGTAAAAGCATCATGGACCTCAGATGGCCGAGTCTTCGCGCTGGTCAAGACAACTGGTGGACGAGAGATGAAGAAGCTCATCACAAGCTTCTCTGAACTCAACTCTTTATAACTGTAAATATGCGAATCCTTTTAACTTATATTACATATTTATATTTACTCAGAAAGCTATTCTGCTTTTATTTTAACTTTATAGCCTGTTCCGGTGGTTAGTGATTTGTATTTCTATTAATTTAAGAATCGTTATTTGTAAGTATGCTTTTTAAGTCTGTATTTTGATGTGTAGGTGTGTACATTTAAATTCATATTGTTTTTTCGTTTGTGTTGAATGTTTGTGTTAAAATATTATGCCTGATCGTTATTCATACCAGCAGAAGCTAAATAATATTGATTTGTTGAAACTGACTGAATTGTTATCTCCTATTGATAGTGAAGATTCTATTTATGGTCCGAACCAGAATTATTTTCTCCCAAATGAGTTTAATGATTTTTTTAAAGAGCAACAGATACATAATCGATTTTCATGTTTGCATCTTAATTGTAGAAGCCTTAAGAAAAATTTTGATAGTTTCTCTTTATTTTTGGACAGTATAGATAATAAATTTTGTGCAATTGGTTTAACAGAGACGTGGCTAAAACCTAATGACCCAGTCTATAATGTTGATAGCTATACCTTTATTGGTAATACACGTCAAGACCGTGTCGGTGGTGGGGTAGGTGCATATATTCGTAATGATTTTAAATTTGTACATAGATTGGATTTAGATATATTTACTGATTTTATTGAATGTATTTTTATTGAAATTAAATCTTTCCCAAAGAATATTTTATTTAGTGTTATTTATAGACCACCAAATTCATCCTTGCCATTATTTATTGAATCATTAACTTCAGTACTTCATAAGGTAAATAAAGAAAGTAACATTTCATATTTTACTGGTGACTTTAACTTAAACTTATTGGACGCTCATTCTTGTCATCAAGTTAACGAATTTCTAGATGTTTTTATGTGTAATTCGATGTACCCAGTCATTCATTTTCCAACCCGTGTTTCTGATCATTCTGCTACTTTAATTGATAATATTTTTACAAATGACTTAAACAATATTTTGTCTGGTATTATTTTAGTTGACGTTAGTGACCATTTTCCTATATATTGTATTCATAATGATTTTGTTAATGATACAAGTAGAATAACAAAGAAACGTGATTTATGTGATAGAAATATAAATATTTTTATTGAAAAATTGAAAAAAGTACCATGGCGTATTAATAATAATGACCCAAATGTTAAGTATGACAATTTTTTACATCAATTTATGGAAATATATGATGAATGTTTTCCTCTAAAAAATAAGATTGTTAAATTGCGTAAAGACAAGCCTTGGTTTAATGAAGAGCTGCGTAAATTGTGTAAAAAGAGGTATGATTTATATAACAAATTTATTAAGAATCCAACTGCTTATAGAGAACGTATTTATAAAGAATTTCGAAACAAGGTGAATAATGAAATTAAGCGTATAAAAAATGCCTATTTAAAAAAATTGTTTTCTGATGTTAAATATAATATGAAAAAAACATGGGATGTAATTAATAAAGCATTAGGAAAAACTTCAAAATCAAGTATGATCGATTGCATTGAAGTTAACGATCAGAAAATTACAGATGAATATGATATAGCACAATCGTTTAATGAATATTTTGTAAATATAGGTATATCTCTTTCTAATCACCTTCAAAGTGATAATATTAATGAGAATGATTTTGTGCAATACTTGGAAGAAAATCCTCAGACAGCATTTTTTAAACCGATCACTCCTGGAGAGATTGTAACTATAATTTGTAATTTTCAGAATCGATCAAGTGCGGGTTGTGACGATATTAATATATCGATTATTAAAAAAGGTTATTCACATAATTTGTTTTCCATTGTGCAATATATTTAATTCTTCTTTGAACACTGGTATATTTCCGGATAAATTAAAGGTGGCAAAAGTAACGCCGGTTTATAAGAGTGGTCTGAGTTCAAGCCTTAACAATTATAGACCTATTTCAGTGTTACCTGTTTTTTCAAAGATTTTAGAAAAATGTATATATAATCGGCTTTTAAACTTCTTGGAAAAGTGTGATATTTTATCTAACACACAGTATGGTTTCAGAGCAGGGCACTCCACATCCTCTGCTATAATTGATTTAGTTGCTAAAGTTTCTTCAGCCTTTAATTCTAAAAATATATTACTTGGTTTGTTTCTTGATTTGAGTAAGGCTTTCGATACTTTAGATCACTCCATTTTGTTATATAAGTTACATAATTACGGTATTCGTGGTGTCCTTTTAAAATTATTTCAAAGTTACTTGTCAAATCGTAAACAATATGTTGTCATTAATAATCATAAATCTGATATGAGTGCAATTGAATGTGGAGTGCCCCAAGGCTCAATTCTTGGCCCACTTTTATTTCTTGTTTATATGAACGATATATGTAATGTCTCAAATAAGTTGCAATTTATTTTGTTTGCAGACGATACCAGTGTGTTTATGTCAGGTGACGATATTGATACTTTAATTTTGAATTTTAATTTTGAATTGTTTAAAATTAATCAATGGTTAATATTAAATAAATTGGTTCTTAATGTAAATAAAACTCGTTACATGTTTTTTACTCACAAGAAAATTGATTATGATAATGTTGTCATTTGTATGAATGATAAGATTATTCAACGTGCTGATTCATTTAAGTTTTTGGGTGTCTTGATCGATAGTAAGCTTGTTTGGCATGACCACATCGATACTGTCTGCAATAAACTTTCTAAATGTATTGGTATTTTAAATCGATTGAAAATTTTTCCACGAAATATTTTATTAATGATTTATAATGCAATTATTTCTCCATACCTCCATTATTGTAATACTACTTGGGCTAACAATTGTAATTATTCAATGATGAGATTATTTCGTTTACAGAAGAAATCCGTAAGACTTGTATATCATGCCCACTACCTTGCCCATACCAAACCAATATTTTGTGATTTAAAATTATTGAATGTATTTGATCTTAATAATTTTAACATTGCTATATTTATGTATTTATGTTTTAAAGATTTGATTCCATGTAGTCTTGCAAATTTGTTTCATCTTAATTCCGATAAGTATACATACAATATGCGAAATCAATTAACTTATAGTTTACCGCGTGTAAATAATAATGTAGCCATGAACTCAATCTGTTTTAAAGGACCAAAAATTTGGAATAAATTACCGATACATGTAAAACTAAGCCCCACTCTATCAGCTTTTAAACGGAGATATAGATTAATCTTGTTACAGTAAATGTTTATAATTTTATTTTTTTTTTTTTAGGTCAGGCCTTTTATAATTGTATATGTGTATGTTGTTTTTTTTTTTTTTTTTTTTTTTTTTTTTTTCATGTTGTATATGTCTATGTTATGTAGGTAGGTTTTAATTCAATTTTATATATTCGGTGGCAGCATTAATAAGGCTATTTTGCTCTTTCTAGCTGTCTCCTCATTCTCATAATTGTATTTATCTGTTGTTATATTTTGTAAATTTTGATGTGATTTGTTAATGTTATTGTTTTTATGAGATTTGAAATAAATGATCAATTCAATTCAAAAGGCGCTAAATCCACTTTTTCAATTTTGGAGAATAACAGGTTTGTTTGTCCAAATTTTTACACGCGCCTATGTGAATATGAAAATGAAACGTTCCATTTGTTGCTTTTGATTTTGTATTTTTTTTCTAAAATGAGAATTTCCAGAACTCTACGTTGCTCATTGACGTACTATCGTTAACAACATTTGTATGGAAGGTGGATAAAGCGCCTTTTGGAACTAAGCTCTTCATATGTAAAATGAAACTAATAATTATAAAACATTTGTAGAATACAATGACTGTAACGGGAAGAGATACAATGTGGTTTGTTGTAGGAACCAAGTAAGAATACTTCAGGAAGAAAAATAATGTTGACTAAGTTAAAAATGCTCATAAATTATATAAAACATAGCGAAAAGCACAAAATAAATACGTCTGGGATGAAACTTACTCAGACTATTATATAGATTAAAGTTGCACCTGTAAAGTGTCAGATATTTCCCAAACTGACATTTGAGACTTCAATCCTAATAATAATAATAATAATAATTACATTTATATGGCGCTTTATACGGGCCTTTCTAAGCACACTGGTGGTTTGTCTAAATAAGAAAACTAATAAACACTATAGCATAAAAACAATACAACACCAAAGTCAAAGTAACAAATAATAACAAATACATGTATATATAATACAATACTTAATAATTAACTGTGTGCGCCTCCAGAAAATTACAACTGCTTACAAAATGGGTTTTGAGGAGGATTTAAATGATTCGATAGATGTGGCATTCTGAATATGGGGTAGGAGTTTTTTTTCCAAAGGGTGGGGCAATAGACGAGGATTTGGCAATGTTTAGGGTTTGGCAAGCCTATACCAAAATCATTGTAAGATATGTCCGAATGATGTGTGAAAGGTTCATTGAAAATTAACACTGCTTTCCTGGTTAAAAAAATGTTTTAACAAAGCGGATATATGCATCGGCCTTTACAACGAATTACTATATGACGTGTATGAGGTCTATGACCGTTCATTAACGCTCTTGAGGTAAATAATATATATCGTCATACTAAAGGGGGATTTGAACAAATCTAACCCTATTTTATTATTCTCTTACCATAAGCTAAACAACACGGTAGAAAAGAAACGAGGAAGCTCCAACTAATGTTTGTGTAGTAAGACACTTTACAGGCATCCCTTTAACACTTACAAGTAGATATTGACTTAGCTATACCAGATGTCGGTAACTTGCCGATTGGTCTACAGCCATTTGGTCTACTAAAAAAGTATACATTCGGGGGCTTATGAAATAAGGGACTGTGTTTATGGAGAGGGGTGTGGATTATGGTTATGGTAAGGGCTTGGGTTAGGAGTTGGGGAAATTGGAGTTAAAGGCATCAGGTAGTAGACCAAATTAGTTGTAGACCAACTGAGCGTAGAACAAGCAAACATAAACCATATATTTGATCCTGTTTGAAGGTACACAATAAACACTTTATAGTACATTTATCTCAATTCTAAAAAGGATCATGGTCCAGTAGCCGAAAAAAGATACAATTGACTGTAAGTTACAGTTGATTGTTAGTTACAATTAATTGCAAGTTAGGTTCATGTTTATACCGTCAAAACTATAATATGTACATTAATGTAAATTCAAAAAATCGTTCGATAAATTGATTGATCATACCATTCATCGCGAATCTATATGTAACGGATTCACCAGGTGCGAAATTTCACTTACGGCGCATTCCACGGAGTACCACGTTGCTGTGCATGACCCACACGTGACCCGCGCAAAGATTATGATCAAACAACGGCGTAAGCGAATACTTAACAAAATAACCAAAACTCGCTAAAACTGACTACATGTACTTGTATAATGTTGGTTTAAAATGGCGACCGGTGACTGCATGGACTTGGTCACGAAGCCACTGAAGACGTTAGGTAGATATCAGTGGTCTCAACAGAAGGTACAGGAGAACGTTGATATGGGAAGTATGTAGTTATACAGGGAGATATTAGCTAGGATTACGTAGGTTCTGCTGTAAAAATGGATCTGATTATATAAGTATTGTGACTCGGGTCCACCATGGGACTCAGAGGGTTAAAGGCAACCTGGATAGTACCTGGGGCCCGGTAACATAAAGATTAAATTTAGTCTTACGATCAATTAATCAATTGTACGATCAATTAATCAATCGTGTGATCAGTTAATCAATCGTACGATCAGTTAATCAGTCGTACGATCAGTTAATCAGTCGTACGATCAGTTAGTCAATTGTACGATCAGTTAGTCAATTGTATGATCAGTTAGTCAATTGTATGATCAGTTAGTCAATTGTATGATCAGTTAGTCAATTGTATGATCAGTTAATCAATTGTATGATCAGTTAATCAATTGTACGATCAGTTAATCAATCGTACGATCAGTTAATCAATTGTACGATCAGTTAGTCAATTGTATGATCAATTGGTGGATCGTACGATTAATCGTGAATCTACAGGTATGTTACAGGGCCCTGATTTGTTGGCGTAAAATGGGCAACCAGTGACTGCGTGGGCTTGATCACGAACGCCCTATCCAGGCATTAAGTAGATCAGTAGGGAATTCATGAGGAAATTGAGGCAAATATGACGAGGTAGTACACGATGATGAAGATGATGATAGCGACCTCCAGTATCATGCCCGAGAGGAGACTGGTGATAGACCATTTCTTGGCGGAACGTGAGGCCTCCTCTGCACCCGCAACGTCACCCGCCAGGTAACGGTTCCGCACCTGTTAATGGAAGGCACAAAATAAGAACATTGTTAATCGAAGAACATACTGATGATGGTGAACTAACGCACGATGTCTACGACGAGACCACCAATTATAGACCAGTTCTTTGCAGAACGCGAGGCCTCCTCTGCACCCGCAACGTACGTCCCCTGCCCGGTGGCGGCTTAGCACCTGTTGATGTTAAAGCCCAAGTCCAGTTTTGGGAAAGTAGCCGAATACATCTATATTGATCATTATTGTTGAATATGTATTGAAATAGGGCTTGTGTGGTAAAATCCGAACCTAAGCATCGTTAAATACAGAAATATGGGAAGAAAACCGCGTAGTCGTAATACACGTAGCGTATGGGCAACATATCTATCTCATTGGAATAGATATATAATTTTGCAAATATATCAATTAGTAGGCGGTTTCTTGGCAAAATTTGGATGATCCTATATTAGTATAATTATATTCTTTCACATTATTGGTAATAAGAACTCCATTTCATTTTTTTGAGAGGGGGGCGTTTCCAAAACTGGCCTTTACCTTTAAGCACAAAATAAGAACATTGTGCCTGGCCTAAAAAACAAATACTTTCGGTAACACTTTGCACCTATCGTCTCCTAACTTTGGTCCCCGGAGATATTCTAATTGCTTCATTTCATTATCAAGTCCATCCCTTGAAAGCTTCTTATAAGCATCAGGACAATGGGCATTTTAAAATTAAGTTATAGTAAATTCTGCCATTAGGCAAATTGCGTCCTGGATCATCCTGGACACTGTATTGCTGGTGACCTGTTTCACCGTTATAATGTTAAGAAGTGTCCATTTGTCCTAATGCTTATGAGCAGCTCCCAAGAGATTGACTTGATGATGAAAGAAAACCATTGCAACAGCATATGGTGACACGGATTGCGAATGCAAGGTAGTCATCATGATCATCATGATCATCATCATCATCATAACCACTTTAATCATCATCCCTAATTGGGCTTACATCACCATCATCGTCATCATCACTGATAGCATACTCATCATCATAATAATCAACGACATCATCACCGCTATCATTAACACCATCATCATCATCACCGCTATCATCATCATCATCATCATCGTCATCATCAACGCTATCATCATCATAATCAACGTCATTATCACCGCTACCAGTATCACCATCATAATGATAATTATTCATCATCACTGCTATCATCATCGTCGCCATAATTATAATCATCGTCATCATCACCGCTATTATCATCATCATCATCATCATCATAATAATAATCATAGTCAACATCATCACCATCACCACAACCATCATAATCATCGTCATCATCATCCCTCTTTGGGCATAAAAGACAAAGACTTGAGTCTTACTTGCGTGCTCTTGACAATGGCCACGATGCCAAACGGACAGCAACAGTAGAGGGTGACACATATTGCAAATGCAAGGTAGTCGTTGGGCTGCAGTTGTGTTTCTCGCACGATCACTGTAGTTTGCGGTGCACCCTAAAGAAAATACAAGAAAGCATAAATAATTTTTAAAATACTGACAAAATAGAGTGGCAGTACGTGTGATTTGTTTATTGATTTGATATCGGTTAATTTTTTAGGTAAAGGTACAATCATACTCGACACAAAATAGTATCGATTAAACAAATACATTCATTGTCAAAAGAAAAACACATTTTAATAATTCAATTGCTTTGCATCAGGTGTTATCAGGTCAGGTTTCTTCAGATGATCTCTCTTGTTACCTTTTGAAATTTGTTCATGATGTTATGAAGATTTGTGCACTATGACTACCACTATATTTATTATCATTATCTTCATGAGGCTAATGATCATCGCCCTCCTCCTCTTCTTAAACATCATAATAATTGTTTATAATCATCATCATCACCATCATCATTGTCATCATCATCACCAACACTGGCATCGTCATCACCGTCATCTAAATTATCTTCTTGATCATTATCACCATCATCAACATCATCCACAGCAGCAGCATCACCTTCATCATCATCATCATCACCACCACCAACATAATCATCATCACCAACACCACCACCACCACCTCCACCACCACCATCCTCGTCATCACCACCACCACCACCACCACCACCATCATCATCATCATCATCATCATCATCATCATCATCATCATCATCATCATCATCATCATCACACTTACTGCGTATTGAATCACAGGCTGTGGTACTACATACGGGGCACTGTAGATCGGAGGGGTCGGGACCCTCTGACCCTGAGGTGGGTAAACCTGCGGTGGGTGGGGCTGCCCCCCCCTGCGGTGGGTAGGGTTGCCCACCATGTGGTGGGAAGGGCTGACACCCCTGCGGTGGGTGGGGTTGGCTCCCCAGCGGTGGGTGGGGCTGGTCCCGCTGCGGCGGGTAGGGTTGCCCACCCTGCGGTGGGTGGGGCTGGCCCTCCTGCGGTGGTTGGGGCTGGCCCTCCAGCGGTGGGTGGGGCTGGCCCTCCTGCGGTGGGTGGGGCTGGCCCTCCTGCGGTGGGTGGGGCTGGCCCTCCTGCGGTGGGTGGGGCTGGCCCTCCTGCGGTGGGTGGGGCTGGCCCTCCTGCGGTGGGTGGGGCTGGCCCCCATGTGGAGGGTATGGTTGGCCCCCATGAGGGGAGTAGGACTGCCCTGTTGCGTATGCGGGCGGAGCCTCAGCGGGGTCATCTTTCAGCTCTGTGTATGGTACTGTGAAATGGTTTAAAAAAATTGACAATATTTTAAAAGACAAATTGTATGTAACATTTTACCTAAGTAATCATAATCATGATTTTCAGATACGGGGATGAGGTATCGCCGTGTCGGGCTATTAGTAGAAGTTTAGCTGGCCAATATGGGTGAATTGTGCAATTTGTGATTAAAGCGTGAAATTGAGCACACATGAACATAAGGTAATTCTCAAATTCAGAAACGTAGCCAACGCGGATCTGACCCCTGTTGGCCATGGGCGAAATTTTTCAAAAAGGCTGCCAATGTGAACATTTGTATGGCTATATCTCAAAAACTGCTTGACCGATATGCATCAAACTGGGTACCTGCATGCACTTAGTGAAGACGATGATCTGGGGAAAATCTGAAGTCATGAGGTCAAAGGTCAAAGGTCACAAAGCCAATTATATGCCAAAATGCTAATTTTTGGCATATCTTGAGAACTATTTGACACATTGAGAGCAAATATACATTGTAGTACATGTATGCATGCACCTTGAGGAATAGATGTCATATGAATATTTATGGGTTAAAGGTCAAAGGTCATGGCCTGCTTATATGGCTTCCTGTCTTTACAATATTAGATATCAGACTCAGGAAATACAGCCATATATACATGTTATGGTAGCTACTGCACTGAAAATAAGATGCCCATCTGGTAAATGTGGGCGAAGTAGGAATATTATTTAATGATCAATTTAAATTGTGATATTCTGTCTTTATTATATACTTACACTTTAAAAATGATTTTGATTCATACAGCATCTATAATTAAATCCGATTTACATGGTCAGTGCTTCACAACGTAAATTTTAACTCAATGATGAAAAATACACCTACGGTCTCTTTGAACTTAAAAGTGCACTTTTTCAACTCCCAAGGGTTTATTCTAGCCAATTACCTCATTGAGGTGCTCACATACTTTACGAAAACGTTCATTTCTACCAAGTACTTTTCAGCTGCAGTGGCGTAGCTACGGGAGGCACGGGGGGGGGGGGGGGGGGCACGTGCCCCCCCCCCCCCCCCCCCCAATCGTTTGGCAAAAAAAAAAAAATAAATAAATAACGACCCTACATTGGCCAAATGTGTCTATATCATTCATTATTATCATGTTTTATTAAATGTGTGATGATAATGATGTTATCAACGATAATAAAGAAGAACATAACGGTCGTTCCCTAGTACTATTGAATGAGCTAGAGAACAAAAATATCAATGTACACAACATATAACACGTGAGCATGTGAATAATGTGACATGTATCATTGTATAAATGTTCACAGTGTTTTTCGTTTTCAGATACACATTCCATTACTAAACTTATGATGACATGTATAAACATACTGTATATACAAACAAGACATCAATCACTGTACAGACACGAGTGAATCCTATGTATATAGAGTGAAGTGTGATGTCATCTATGACGTCATAAACATCTTTTTTTAGAGTTTTCAAATTTCAACTTTATTTTCAGAAAGAGGGCATAATAAATAATGTCTAAATACTAAAAATCAATTGAATATGTTAAGTATTGGCTGAGATATGCCCATCCGAATAATCTTTGTTTCCAATAGGCAATCAGTGCTATATATAGTGCACTGGTTCATAACAATGATTGCCCATTGAAGTAAAATTCATTTGGATGGGCATATCTCAGCCAATACTTAACATATTCAATTGATTTTCGGTATTTAAACATTATTTGTAATGCTCTTTCTGAAAATGAAGTTCAAATTATTGTGTCAGCTCTGACATACATGTATGCATGACTGTCAGCAGTGACATAGTTTTTAATTCAATTAAAAACTTTATTTCAGACACAACTGTACATTGCAGAGGTCCATAGAACATGTTATTTTACATTACAATCATGCATATGTATCCCTGGTAAACCAAAAAATAGGGAAAGTAGGAAAAAATAAGGAAAAAATAGCCCTAGAATTTATATTTTTTCCCTATTTTTTCATTCCAAAAAATATATATTTCAAATAGGAAGATTTGGAGCTAAAAATAGGAAAAGAAATATTGACAACATTTCTACATTCTGAACATTCTGAATAAAAAATAGGAAAAAATAGGGAAAAAATAGCCCCTAAAAATATATTTTAAATAGTCATTTTTTTAAATTAAAAGACCTAAAAGGAGTTCAAATTTATGTATAAAACATGTAACAATTATACAGTATTTAATGATTTGTATATGTTCATCTTTGTTAAATCAGTTTTTTAAATTGTGGGTTAAAACATTTGGGTAGAACATCAAATTGGCAACACTATTTTAAACCTATTTTATCTGACTTAGGATTTTTTTTTTATAAATTTGAAATTGTCAGGATTGAAGTTCAAAGAAATACAAACAATTATTATATTGACTAGAAAATTAATAAGTCAAAGAAAATACCCAAAAATAGTTTTAATATTATCAGGATTGAAGTTAAAAGAAATAGCCAAAAAATAGTCTTAAAAGTGATCAATAGTCTTAAAAGTGAGCAATCAATTAGTAAAATAAATAGAATAAAATAGTTTCAGTTACTGGAAAATCACTAAGTCATAGAAAATCATAAACACATAGTTTTTAATATGAGCTCATGAAGTCAAAATAGGGTAAAAAAAAATTTCACTAAAAAAAAAAACCAAGTCGTAGAAAATAGTACAAAATTGTTGTAAAAATAATCAAGTCCAAATAAATAGGGATAAAATAGATTCAATTAATTGACTTGATTGAAAATCACTCAGTCACCGAAAATAGGGAAAAATAGTGTTAATTAACTTGAAAAACACTAAGTCATAGAAAATAAGGAACAAATAGTTTAAATTTACTTGAAAATCACCAAGTCATAGAAAATAGGAAAAAATAGTTGTACAAATTTAGAGTAAAAATAAATAGGGAAAAAAATAGGAATTATAATTTTTTCCCCATTCTTTTCAGAAAACAGGATTTAAATAGTGCTCAGCTCCTCAAAGTGGCTAGAAAATAGGTTTTATGTAGTAAAAAATAGGGAAAATGTATTTTTTGAAATTGTATTTTGTCACAAGGGTAGGAAAGAGTATACAAACATGAGTATAATACAAGCATTATACAAAGTATTACAAGCTGTCTTGTACTATGTATAACTATAATCTAAACTATAAAAACACTATATTCTAACGTACATGCATGATTAACATAATCATAACCATCTGCGGTGTAGCATTAGCCACATGCATGTATAAGGTTACAGTACTTAGAACTATGATGTGCATACTCACTTTATGATATGACTATCTCAACGCATCAAATCAATATACTAATATCTGCTATAATAGCAAGCAACAAGAATATACTATGCTGCACAAAAGTAGGCATTAATTCATGACATAGTATTTAGTTCTAACTTCCATTCGCTGAGTATTAAAACAATGACATATACTCTCTATACTATTGTGGCTGATAAATGAGATATTCGTTTGCTTGTAAGCTTACCTGACATGAAGGTTGGTTGTCTGTGTGATGTGAAAAACGGCTCAGCCAAGTCCAATACTACTTCCCTATTTTTAAAAACGGTGTAAACTTCCGCTTTGGGGGCTTATTATACAGGTTGCCCCAAGACAAACAGAACGGGGCACTTCCCATAATAAAGTTACAAAATGAGTATGTTCATCGGATAGAGTGTCTTTTCCAATGACAAACGATACCAAGAACAGTCATTTTGGTCGTGTAGTTTTTGTTTTAGGACGCTGTGAGTAACGCCATGTCAGGTTCCCAGTTTTACCAAGTCAGTAGGCTACCTGATAAATCGCACTTAACTGCTCGTCATACCATGGTCTGCCATTGATCACGAGTAATCCATGCGCTATTGTTATTGTGCATTCAGCCGTGTGCCGAGCGGTGCCGAGAGAATGGGCAGAGCTGCTCGATAGTATGACAGGCAGTGAGTCTCATTTATCAAACACTGACTAGGTAAAAATTGACAAAAATGGGAATCTGACATGGTCTCACCCAAAGTGCCCTAAAACAATGCTCTTGGTATCGTTTTTCATATTGTATTTATCATGAAAAGCTGTATTATTAAAGAAAACTAAAGAACTATTAACTATACAATATCAAACAGGTGAAGCAGTATTCAACAAACACGTAAGAAGTAAATAAAAATGAAAATAACAAACATTTTAACCCTTATAAGGCCGGGGTCATTTTTGGTCCCAAACGCGCAAGGATGACGCCCCGCCACTTGGGGACTTTTTTTTTCGAGTCTTGCGCATCTTTTAAAACAAATGTTTTGAAATCGGATCTATCGTTACGAAGTCACGTGACCTTTTGTCACTGCATGTCAGTCAGAAAATCGCTCATTGTCGTGATTCGTGTACAAATCAGTTTTCCTAATAAGACATATATCATTGGTTAATGGTTTGGTTTACCTTTTAGGTATTTGTCTTGGGGTCAAAATAGTTTAATTTTAACATTAAACAACATAAACAATGAAATACATAACTTAAAAAAGAAAACAGAGAGATACCTATGAAATTATCAAAACAATAGAAACATAAGAACTAATTTGGCTTTTCCAAATTATTTTGCTGTATTATTATTAAAAATGGTATTAACAATGTATGTAGTTAAAACCAATGTTAAATTATGAAGAATAGATGATTTATGAGTAAAAATATGTGCTATAATCTTATTTGCATAAATTACCATCAATTTGCGATTTTAGGGGGGCATAATAGCCGCCCCCACCCCCCACCTACCCCCCGTAGAAAGACCTTAAATGGCCCGGCCTTTTTAGGGTTAACTAGTCCTCGATTAGAGCTATAGTAAAGTTTTCATTAAAACACTATTCAGTCTAATAACGTGCTTTATTTGTAACACTGCTGTATCAAATACCGATGAACCATTCAATAACAATATAATATCATAGCACGAATGAAAGCCAGATGGAGAAAAGAAATTATACAAATGAAAAATCATTTACAACGGTATTGTAGGTGCTGGCTTAATACTCCTTCTCTTAGTAAACGTGTGTAACCTGGCAAGTTTACCACAGGGTGCTGGTATGTTGTTTACACATTTTCATAACAAATATGTATTAAATTAAAACTTATGAACAATCTCAGATACAAAGAAAGTATCATTCAAAATATTTAGTATCCGAGGCAGAATTGCTGTATAACAAACGCATACGTAGGATGGAAAATTAAGATATTTGGGTAATATACAGAGTGCCTCAAAAAGGTTGCAACCAAAAAAAATCCACCAAATAAATGTTTGTCTTCTCACATGGTGAAATTTGCTTGTTATCAGTCATATCATTAGAAATTATACATTGTTTTACTTGTCTACGAGAAGCACTCCATAGATGTGAACCATGGTTTGTCAAAAAAACCTGAATCCGGGCCATTAAGTTTGTTATTATATTGTGGGAAGTGCCCCGTTCCGTTTGTTTTGGGGCCACCCTGTATAGTATACAGAGTGTCTCAAAAAGGTTGCAACACTTACGATCGTTAATTTCTTCGACGCCATTGACCAAATGTCATCATTTTTTATTTCATTGGATAGAACATTCTTTTTCCAACAAAATGATACCATGAACATGGATTTTGGGTAAGGCGTTTGGATGCTAGGGCCATTTGTCTGAGGCAATGTCGTTTCCAAAATTTGCTACCTTTTCGTCTCCAGCGATCCGCTGAGCACTGAGGCATTCTCTCCTCACGGCCTGCCATACAATTCGCTGGACAAAAGAACCGCACGCAACGGTTATAGTATACAAATAATACACCGTCTAGAGTGCATTGTGTAATTGCATCGCACGCGAGGCTCTGTTAGCTGTGCGTTGCGCACGAGGCGTTAGCCGAGTGCGCAACGCACAGCTAACAGAGCCGAGAGCGCGATGCATTTACATGATGCACGATAATTGAGACCGTGTATTATTTGTTTTATAAAACGAGCTCAACCACGGAATCGTTTATTTTGCTGGATTTTTAAAAACAGACTTGCCACAAGAAAGTGAGTGCAGTGAGTAATTGAGTATCACTTTGCATTTTGGCTCATTACTTGGCCATGCAATGTCCATTTGACTTGAAATGTTCACACAATACCCTGTGGACATATGAGATAACAAGAATATACATTGCATCAACCACTCATCACTTTTTGCACATGTCAACAAAGCTACTAGATCCCTTTAAGGTGTGTGTGTGTGTATGTGCGTGTGTGGGCGTGTGTGTATGTGTCTGTGTACATACACAATAAACATGCAATTTTGTTCAAAATGTATATAACCAGACTCAGTGTAAAGAGAGTTTTGTTATATATTTTAATTAATAATAATTTTTTGTGTGATATGAAAAATTGATTGTCAAATTCGAGAGTATACAATTTTGATGACGGAATAAACTTTGTTTGATCAAAATCGGTTAAAAAATGGCTGAAATATTCTAAGAAAATATATTTATGTAATAATAATTTTGAACCAGCAGTTAAGAATATTTTTAAAATGCTTAGTCATTTGTAATTTTGTTTTCCTTTCGAGCATGGTAGAGTTATAACTAACCAAATCATGCACCATTACACTACAAACTAAGTTATAACTCCACCATGCTAAAAAGCAATATAAGTAAATTATAAATTACAAATGACTAAGTAATAAGCCTGTTGTCATTTAAAAAGAGCCGTTAAAACTCAAAAGGGCGCTCTCTAAATATTCATCGGTTTCAACCATTTTAAATTAAATATTGTGCATGTGATGTATTGTTGAAATAGTGATTAGATAGACAAATTATCAACAACTATTTTAAAACCTCTTTTGTAAATTTTGGAAAATAGGAAGCATTTTTTATTTAATTTGTTTACGGCTTGTTCAACATTAATGAAATATTGCCGGGCCCGACAACTACTACAAATGGTTAGGTTTATGGATATTTCAGCCATTACTGAACCGGTTTTTATCAAATAAAGTTTATTCTGTTATTAAAAAAATGTAGGCTATGCTCTTTCTTTTGTGTAGCGCCCTCTATACAAACTCGACTATTCCTTAACAGCTTTGTAAAGCTCGTGTAAGCAGTCCTGTGGTCTTTGGTTCGAATCCCAACTGCCCGATGAAACCCAATTTTCTTTGCCCATTTTCCATTTATATGTAAGATATACAAGATAAAATAACCAAACTGAACAATTTCAATACTATGGATGCACATTTATTGAGTGATTTGAGATGATTTAGAGGACCAATACAAAAACACATACATTTCCTGATTACAATATCTATGAGTACTATAGAATAATGCGTCCGCTATTATGAATACTTCCCAAATCCACTTTAATTAAGTACAACTCGATATAACACTATCTATAAGTAACATATCTTAATAATGATAAAATCCGGGATTTCTCCATTGAAGTTCTTAAATCTTCTAAATACAAAATATATGTATCGTAAAATTCAAAAGTTAAACGTTAAAATTGTTGCATGTCAATGAGCCTACAGCAAAAGATAAGATTAAAATATTGATTAAAATCAATAATCATTTTATTTTAAAGTGATCCAGGTAAAGTGTCTAACTCCACGAAAAATACATGGAGCTTATTCGTTTCTCTTCTGCCGTGTTGTTTAGCTAATGTTAAGAGAAGAATAAAATAGGGTTAGATTTTTTCAAATGTCCCTGTAATGCCCGGCGCAGACAGAGCCGAGTCGACCCGACCTGACTGGTTTATAGCCTGATTAACTCAGTATGTGCTGCCTCAGGCCCCGGGTTTTACAATCAAGTACCAGTCGGAGGTTATTCGAGGCCGATTCAACATGTTGGATCGGCTCCGACTGAGCGAAACTGACTCTATATAGCCTGACTGAAAACAGTCGGATCGTGTCGAGTCTGCTCTATCTGCGCCGGGCTTACGGAAAGAGATACAATGTGGTTTCTTGTAGGAACCGAGTAAGAATACTTTAGAAAGAAACTTTGACTAAGGTAGAAATGTTCATAAATTATATGAAACATAGCTTTGGAAAAAAAACATTTACTGGAGAAGATGATTATCAGCCTCAGCAAAAAGAAACAAAAGAACAACCTCTTGGATGAAACTTACTTAGACTATTAGATTAACACTTACAAGTAGACAGGTAGATATTGACTAAGCTAAAACAGTTGGTAACTTGCCGATTGGTCTAGAGCCATTTGGTCTACATGATAAATGATAAATTTGGGGGCTTGTGATCAAAATTAGGGACTGTGATTATGAATAGGGTTAGGGTAAGGGTTTGGGTTTGGGATCGTGTTTGTAGTTAGGGAATTTAAAGTTAAAGGCATGAGTGGACCAAATGAGTTGTAGAAAACTAAGTGTAGACTAACTGTGGGTAGACCAAGCAAACATAAACCGTATTTTGAAGGTACACAATAAACACTTGATATATATAAACCGAACACAAAAAGTAACTTCACCCCTAAGCAATTGCTCATAATTTTATAACCGATTATTGTTTCAAGATGTCATCTTACCACAATATTGACACAGTTGTTATGTTTGGTATGTGCGAAAATCAGAGATATTTATTACTTTATGGCTGAATGAGCACAGATTAAAGACAAAATGGCCCAATTCAAAAGTCACAAGGCATTGCGCGTGCCTGTACATAAACCCCTCAAAAAAAGTTCGGAAACTCAACTTTGATCGATAATATCACTTTTATTGTCAAATTGTATTTTTTCCTTTTAGTGTCATTGCAATGCATGATGATTTCCCTTTAAAATGGTACATTATTTGTCATTTGTTTCAAATCAGGGAATACGCAGTGCGTTTCAGAATGGATGACGGTCAGAAGTCAAATGTCGCAAAATGGGCCAAAAGTATTCAGTTGGGAAATTTGACTCTTGTGCCGTATTTGTTAATGTTCAAGTTGTATCGAAGATTGTAGCGTGTTCAAATGATTTTAACTTATCAAATTTGGTATCATTTTAAAGCCCATGTGTCTATCTTTTCAATACGGTTATGTCCGTAACAATTAACAGGTTATTAACAGGTTAAGTATGGTACAGGTGAATATGGGGAGGGCCGAAAGTAAAATGTTGCAAAAAGCATTTCTTTTTGTGAAATTGAAGGCGTTGCATCGAAAAAAGACTACTGGAGGAGATGTTTTGGGGTTTTAAATTGCATAATCATCAGTAAATGTAGCATTATGTGAAAGCGTGTTTATTTTTCCTTAAAATCATGACTCACCTGTTATAATTATGCTATTGGGGTGTGTGCAGTAAAACCGGATATGGGGGTCTATAAAAGGAATGAATTTAAGACCGTGGCTTCTTGTTTCAAGATTCCGGTAAGATATTGTTGTATAAATCATAACTCTATCATCATTACGTTTTGCACTATCGGAAAGCTCGTTAATTTACCTTTAATATGATGTCTCATTTGCAATGATTATGCTGAATGTGAGTGTGCAATGCAGGAAACTCACAAACTTGATGTATTGAAAATGCTTCAAATTTCTTTAAACATACACAAACTGGCCAGAACTGGCACATTAGCGCCCTCTTTGACCGTGTAGGTATGCCCTTATTACTACGTATCAAACGGTAGAACGTCGACCTTGCAAAGTGTCATTTTGAGCCCCATACATTTAGAGGTACTACACACATCTCAATCCCATAACCACTATGAATGGGGCATTATTTCATTGACAAATTAACACGCTTTAACATAATGTTGAATTTCATAATGATTATGTAAAGTAAGGTACTAAGATATCTCCACAAAAAGTCGTTTTTGGATGCAACGCCTTCAATTTCACACAATCAAATGCATTTTGCTTACATTTTGCTGTCGATCCTCCCCAATATTCACCTTAATTGTACCTACCCGGCTTTCATACTCATTCCAAGTGAGGTGTCATTGGAAAGATAATTAAACAGGCTTTTGTCTGATACCATATTCAACAGTATCTCTTCATTGACAAGATATTCATCGTCGAAAGAATTTGAACTTGAGAAAGACCGTGATATGGGTGTCAGACCTTCCAACTGCAGTTTGTTGGCGCATTTTGTGACATTTCACTTCTGACTTTCCCCCATTTTCAAATATACTGCGCATACCTCGTGCTCGTGATGCTTACGAATTTGGTATCATTTTAAAGAGGTATACACACCCTTTCAAGTGATACCAAATATAACCATTATGATTTCATAATAAAATAGATATAATCGATCAAACTTGAGTTTCCGAACTTTTTTTGAGGGGTTTAGTTGTGAATCCGCACATGTGGCGGAATGCAGTGATCATGGTTTATGAAACAATGCTGTTTGATATTCCATTCATTTTGATTTGTTGATGGCACATGTGGTAAAATGCATTCATTGCAATTGTAAAACAGTGCAGTTTTTAATTTTTCAACTCTCAATAATTTGTAATGATGATAATACTTTTGCGAATTTTGAAATATGACTATTTTTTCTGTAATGTGTGCTCACTCAAACATGGATTTATGGTTACCTCTTATTTTTACACATTGTTTTCCTAACTACCATATGGATATATTGGCAAGACGAAATCTTGAAACGATTCCTGGTTATGAAATTATGGGCAATTGCTTAGGGGTGAAGTTACTTTTTGTGTTCGGTATATACATTATATACATGTATCTAAATTCTAAACAAAACGGTATTAGCCGAAATAGATACAATTGATTGTAAGTTACAATTAATTGCAAGTCAGGATCATGTGTATACCATGAACACTATTATGTACATTTATCTAAATTATAACAAAATATCAAGTTCTGTGTAATGTTACCAGGATATGCACAATAAGTCCTTTATAAAGTTATACAATAAACACTGTACATATGATACATTTATTTCAACAACTACAAGTTTTTACAATGTTAATATTTTGACAAGTATGTAAATCCATATTGTACTGCAATGGCAGCCTCTTTTATATTGACATATTTGTACACTTTAAGGCTTCTATACATAGGAAAGAATTCTATCATGAACATTTTCACCAGCCTCAATAGTTTTGGACAGATTTGTATGTATTACAATTGATAATGTTTTTATAGTTCTATAGATTACAGAAGCCATGTCGTCATAACATTTTTTGTTAGAATTTTCAAATTTGAGCTTCATTTTCAGAAAGAGCATTAAGAATCATGTCTAAATACCGTAAAGCAATTGAATATGTTAAGTATTGGCTGAGATATGCCCATCCTAATGAATTTTACTTCAATGGGCGATCAGTGTTATAGTGCACTGGTTCGTAAAATTATGAACCAGAGCACTATAACACTGATTGCCTATTGACCAAAAAATATGATAACCAATATTAGTAGCTGTATTATTATTATTATTATAATTACTATAATTATTGAAAATGGATCTGATTCTATGAGTACTGTGACTCGAGTCCATCATGGCATTAAGGGAGTTAAAGGTAATGTTACCTTGATGATACCCGGCGCCTTGTATAATAAAGATTCTCGTATAATTGTACGATCAATCGATCGTAAGACCAATTAATCAATCTTTCGATTAATTGATTGATCATACGATTGATCGCAAATATACATGTTATGGATTCACCCGGTGCGAAATTTCGCTCACGGCGCATTCCACGGAGTACCACGTTGTTGTGCGTGACCCCTACGTGACCCGCGCAAAGATTGTGATCAAACAACGGCGTAAGCGAATATTAAACAAAATAACCCAAACTCGCTAAACAATGACTAAATGTACTTGTATATTGTTGGTTTAAAATGGCGACCGGTGACTGCGTGGATCACGAATGCCATATCCAGGGATTAAGTGGATCAGTATATCAAACCTAATGATAATTGCAAGATCCAGAGAGTAGCGAAAATTGCCGTGCCCGAGACGGTACCTGCGATAGACCAGGCCCTGGCAGAACGCGAGGCCTCCTCTGCACCCGCAACGTCCCCTGCCCGGTAGCGGCTCCGCACCTGTTAATTGCCAGCACAAAAAACAACATTGTTTATCGAAAAACATACTGATGATGATGAACTAACACACGATGTCTACGACGAGACCACCAATTATAGACCAGATCTTGGAGGAACGCGAACCTGCTCTGCACCAGCAACGTCCTCTGCCTGGTGACGGCTCCGCACCTGTTAATGGAAAGCACAAAAAACAACATTAGAGGCTTTTCGCAAGCGCAGCGCGGCCCTATAAATTGGCGTGTCGTGTGCAAAATCGCCAATTTCCTGTAGTACATGTAGTAACAGCGATCCCTCTGTTCTTGAGCTGATATCAAGGATCGTTCTTGCACGTGTTTACGTCCGTCAGTATGCGACCGCCGAATCAGTCAACAGCCAATCATCGCTCGCCGCTCGTATAGCGCGAGGTCAAACGGTCGTCATCATCAGCGCTCGCACGTGTGTAGAGTGTGTAGTGTGTGTAGTGTAGTGAGTAGTGTGCATGTGTAGTGTGCTGTCAGCTGTTCAATGATCCGAGTCTCCGGCCGCGTTGCCAAATAAGCGAAACGGCTTGTAAATCAGAGTTATTTTAGCTCGGCCAACGTACCAATACCTGCCTTCGCAGTAGTTGCGATCGCAAGATCACGTGACAAAATTCTAGTATGCTCGGATCGCCGAACGACGTAGCAGCCGTCGTAGTGTGTATAATGTCAATGGACCCTTTACTCTCTGGCATGACATACAAAACTTAAGGAAGATATTTATTCATGAATATCAATTTTATGACACTGCCATTGCCTAACAAATATCGAGAACAATATACATTTTCAGATTATTCAAGGAATACGATCGTTTATTTAAAATTCAAGCATACAACTCGAGTTTGATTGACAAAAATGACTCTCCTTTCTTCTTGCCTGCATGCCTGCTGCGCCGTAAATTGCACGCACACGTATGCAATTTGGCCCATTGGTTTCGTGTTTAGTATAACTGCAGAACGAAATCAATAACCCGATCAAACCCAAATTGTACTACTAAGTATTCATTTTTGACAAACTTGATATGATTTACATTGAAATTGAAATACATATCAATGCTTTTCCAAACAAATACAATTCTTACCCTTCATTTTAGACTGTGTTTGTTGAAGTTTCTCGAGCAAAACATAGCACGTCCCGGGTACGTGTACGCACAATGCAGACAGTGCTTGAACTGCATGCGGCTTGCTTGCATGCAATGCAGTGCGCCGCTAGCCGTGTGATTATAAGTGGCATTCCAGTTTCGAAATATGTTCATCAAAATTCAGTTTGTTGCGTTACAATATGACAGAAATTATCGAATTTGTTTGAAATGTTAGACAGATGTTGTTCTCTTTGCATTATTAACACTAAAAGTGTCATGAAATTAATATTCATGAATAATTATCTTTATTTAGTTTTGGGTGTCATGCAAGGAAGTAAAGGGTCCATTGACATTATATACAAAGCGGCAAAGCGGCAAACCAGCATCAATCGCAACAACTGCGAAGGCACGTTACCAATAGATCGTTTCCTGCGTCGGTAAAAGCCGCGTAGGACGCTAGGCGAAAACAGCCTTTTGTCAATCGAAGAACACAATGGCCCGAAATCTCAACTTGTGGCTCGACAATTGTGCCTGGTCTAAAAGACAAAACTTCCGGTAACACTTTGCACCAGCAGACTTATTGTCTTCTAACTATGGTCCCCGGAGATATTCGAATTGTTTAATTTCATTATCAAGTCCATCCCTTGAGAGCTTCTTATAAGCATTAGGACAATGGGACCTTTACAATTAAAGGGTACCACCAGCCAAAAATAATACTCTATTAAAGAGAGTTAACACCTTTAGTATTCCATTCCATCAACAAGTTCACACAAATATGTTTCCCCCAAAATATATATAATTAGTAAACGCATCATCATTCTAAAGCACGCGTTCATGCGGTATGAATTGCGAAAACTAGCGTGTGCAGTGCGAACGAATCGCCCGGGATTACATTGTCTACAAATAGTATTGGCGCACTCGGAAATGTTTGGCCCGCACGAGCCAGGAAATAGTAGTGGTTCCGTAAGTAGTGGAAATGAATTGCTTTGTTTATAAATTACGCAATCCTTTGCAAAATGTTGGGTATCTATTTGATATTATAAAAGAGTACCAAAACATATAATTATGTGTTGTTCTTTGCCTGAAGGTCCCCTTTAAGTTATAGTAAAATTTGCCATTAGGCAAATTGCGTCCTGGATCATCCTGGACACTGTATTACTGGTAACTTGTTTCATTGTGACCATGGTTATAATGTTAAGAAGTGAATTTAAAAGAGCCCATTGTCCTAATGCTTATAAGCATCTCTCAAGAGATTGACTTGACGATGAAAGAAAACCATTGCAACAGCATACGGTGACACAGATTGCGAATGCAAGGTAGTCATCATCATCATCATCATCATCATCATCATCATCATCATCATCATCATCATCCCTAATTGGGCTTACATCACCATCATCGTCATCATAACTGATATCAAACTCATCATCATAATCAACGTCATCATCACCGCTATCATGATCAACATCATAATGATAATTCATCATCACCACTATCATCATCGTCGTCATCATTATAATCATCATCATCATCATCATCACCGCTATCATCATCATCATCATCAACATCGTAATCATCGTCATCATCACGATGATGATAGTGCTCATCATCATCATCATCATAATCATCGTCATCATCACCGATATCATCATCATCACCATCATCATAATTATCGTCATCATCACCGCTATCATTATCATCATCATAATCATCGTCATCATCACCGCTATCATTATCATCATCATCATAATCATCTTCATCATCACCGCTATCATCATCTTCGTCATCATCATCATTGTCATCATCATCATCATCATCATCACCACCATCATCATCATCATCATCATCGGGTCTTACTTGCATGCTCTTGACAATGCCGACGATGCCGAACGGAAAGCACACAAAGATGGTGACCACGATGGCGAATGCCAGGTAGTCGTTGGGCTGTACTTGTGTGTTTCGCACGATCACTGTAGTATGTGGTGCACGCTAAAGAAAATACAAGAAAACATAAATAATTGTTTTTGATAAAAAAAAGAGTGCCAATATAGTTGATATTATATTGATTTGGTATCAGTAAATGCCATTTTCGTAATTCGTAATTTTTGAGGTAGATGTACAATCATACTCAACACAAACTAGTATCGTTTTAAAAAAAAGATACGTTACTTACTTTACATACAAATGCATTGCTTGTTGAAAGTATGACACATTTCAATATTTTAATTGTTTTGCATCAGGTGTTATCAGGTCAGGTCAGGTCAGATCAGGTCAGACGATCTCTCTTGAAACCTTTTGAAATTTGTTCATGATGTTATGAAGATTTGTGCACTATGATTACAACTATATTTATTATCATTATCTTCATGAGGCGAATGATCATCATCCTCCTCTTCTTCTTAAACATCATAATAACTGTTCATAATCATCGTCATCATCATCTAAATGATCATCATCCACATTAGCAGCAGCAGCATCATCATTGTCATCATCATCACCAACACTGGCATCGTCACCATCATCATCAGAATCATCACCGTCATCTAAATTATCTCCTTGATCATTATCACCATCTTCCAAAGCAGCAACATCGCAATCATCATCATCACCAACACCACCGCCACCACCACAACCATCATCACCAACACCACCACCACCACCACCATCATCATCATCACCAACACCAGCATCATCATTACCCCCACTACCACCACCACCACCACCACCATCATCACTACCACCACCACCAAGACCACCACCATCATCATCACCATCACTAACACCAGCATCATCTCAATCATCTCCTTGATCATCATCACAATCACCATCATCATCCACAGCAAAAACATTATCATCATCATCTCATCATCCTTAATATCATCACGACCACCACAGTCATCATCATCATCACCAACACCACCACCATCGACATCATTATCATCATCATCCCCATCACCACCACGCCATCATTATCATCACCACCACCACCACAACCACCACTATCAGCATCATCATAACTAACACCAGCATCATTTCAACCATCTCCTTGATCATCATCACCATCATCATTATCTACAGCAAAATAATATTCATCATCATCTCATCATCGTCATCATCATCACCACCATCATCATCATCATCATCACCACCAACATCATCATCACCAACACCACAACCAGCACCCACAATCATCATCATCACCACCGCCACCATCATCATCATCACCAGCACCACCACCACCGCCATCATTATCATCACCACCACCACCACCATCATCATCACCAACACCAGCATCATCTCAATCATCTCCTTGATCATCTCAACATCACCATCATCATCCACAGCAAAAACAACATCATCTCCTTATTATCATCATCATCATCCTCATTATCATCATCACACTTACAATTAGTGTTACAGTGCTTTGGTTCATAAACTTACTGCGTATTGAATCACAGGCTGTGGTACTCCATACGGGGCACTGTAGTTGGGCTGGCCCCCTTGTGGTGGGTAGGGCTGGCCCCCTTGTGGTGGGTAGTGCTGGCCCATCAGCGGTGGGTTGGGTTGGTCCCCCTGAGGGGGGTAGGGCTGGCCCCCCTGCGGTGGTGGGGCTGGCCTTCATGTGGAGGGTATGGTTGTCCCCCATGAGGGGGGTAGGACTGCCCTGGTGCATATGCGGGCGGGGCCTCGGCGGGGTGCTCCTTCAGCTCTGTGTATGGTACTGCGAAATAGTAACAAAATTACAATATTTTAAAAGATACATTTTATGAAACATTTTACCTAAATAATCATAATCATGCTTTTCAGATACGGGGAGGAGGTGTCACCGTGCCGTCTAGTCCCCCCCCCCCCCCCCCTCCCTAGGATGATGGATAAGAGGAGTGGGGTTTGACCTGCTTCAAATGCTAACATGTATATTAGTGACAATGAATTTTTTTAATAGCCCCCTCTTGTAACGGCTCTTTTGAATGATAACAGGGGTTTTACTAAGTCATTTGTAATTGGGTATACTTTTCGAGCAGTTATATCTATTACTTTGTACCGTAATGGTGCAGGTTTTGATTACTAAAGTTACGTTTGACAATAGTCTGGTAAAGAGAGTACAGTATTGGTCAACTGTAACCCTAACCCTAACCCTAACTCTAACCCTGCAACCATTACATTACAAACTAATAGTTATAACTCTACCATGCTTGAAAGGAATTCAAAATCACAAACGACTGAGTAAAAAGCATTTGATCATTCAAACAGAGGCGTTCAAACTCAAGATGGCGCTCTCTAAATACACATTGGTTTAAACCATTTTGAAGGGTTACTAAATAAAAATAAAAAATTCAACTATAGATGAAATTGCAAGGGACACATGAAACAGACAAGCTTAATGCCTCCAAAACAGACCAATATGTTGATGTTTTCATAACCTGGCTCTGTTTTATTGGAAATATGTATCTTTGGTATTTGTTTATGTGTTTGTTTATGACAATAAGGTAGAATAGTGTCATAAAAGAACTTACCCCGCACATCTTGTTTCAAGCAAGACGCTTTAAGCCTAGTGCCCACTTAACGATCTTGGCCTAGCGATCTAGAGCGATCTTGCCCAAATAGGAGCGATCCCCTGAGATCTGTGGTTAAGTCGCCAAGTGGGCACCAATCTTTTTTTTCTCGAATTTTCAAATTTAAACTTTATTTTCAGAAAAAGCATACCAAATAATGTCAGTCTTCCAGTCTTCCACCTAGTCGTTTGTAAGTGTGTGTTCGGGCATGGTGGAGTTATAACTATTAATTTGTAATGTAATGGTGCAGGTTTTGTTACTAAATTCAGTTTGACAAAAACTCAACTATTTCTTTAAAGGGATAGTTGAATTTTGGTAGAGATGGCGCTACACATAATACATTTTTGTGAGATAATGGAAAACTGAGCGTAAAATGTGAAAGAACATAATATTTTAATGACAGAATAAACTTTATTTGATCAAAATCGGTTCGTAAACGGCTGAAATATCCATAAACGTAACCATTTGTAATAAATGTGGGGCCCCACAAATATTAGCTATTTTGAACCAACCGCTTATAATATTGTTTTTAAATGCTTCCTCTTTCAAAAATTTCAAAAGAAGATTTGTAATAGTTCTTGATTATCTCTCTATCTAATCACTATTTTTACGAACCTTCACATGCACAATATTTTATTTAACGGGTGACTAAATTAAAAACGCATGTTGACTTTGGTTGATCTATAATAATGAATACATCACATATCTGTTGACTATTTGATGTACATTTCTGTCATATTTTGTATACTATTTTTTCTATAATTTTATTCTACCTGCTAATATCCACCTCCAAAAAAACCCTCTACCATTGACTTTTCTGACATCACAATACCATTCAACAATCGATCAGCTAGATACACATAAACAAAAGATATGTTCTCACCCGCTGAGTATCTTATTGCATTAGCATTGGATGTTTCATTGAAACCCTTCTTTTCATGGTGAGTGGGCATTGTATAAAACATGCAATGCTGTTGTAAACAGGTGGTCAGTGGAAATACCAATGTCTTTGTTCATCTAGCTGACTGATGGTTTGAATGGTATTATAATGTCACAAAAGTCAATAGATCCAAAAATTAGTCAAGCTAGGATACATGTATTCCTTCTTTTGGTTCTAAAAGCTCGGAATGATCTTTTTTATTATTCAAGTCAAAGGTTGTATGAACACCCTCGTTCTGACTAGAAAATAAATACAATCATTGGAATAAGCAACCAGAATACAGGGAATACAGGACTCACAATTCAGTTTGGTCTTAACAGTAACAAATAATACATTCATGGAATAAATGCGATCAAACAGACTAATAACATTCTCTCCTTACAACAGCCAAAGGCGGCCATCTTAGATTTATGTGGGTTGCCATGGTTTTATGTTGAATTAAGTATCATAAATAGATTTGTTGCCCCAAAAAAACCTTGGAAAAGTGGTATTACTCGTAATTTTTAGTTTCGGGTTCACATTATAGACGATTTTACTTGATTTCTGGGAATATGCAAATAGGTGAAACAACATTATTATGCTAATTATATGCATTGATGATTGTTGCCAAGGTGGAAACAAAGCTAAAATATCTTTAATATATAGTAGAACATGATAGAAACATACAATCCTGTACTTTTTGCTCATGAATGGATTAAACTACCAAAAACCAATAATATTCATAAATATGCAAATTAGGGGCAGCCATCTTGGATTTCAGGGTGTTGGCCATATGGCAAATGCAAATGGTCACCGGAAATTAATTCCTTACCCCAAAACACCTTTAAATAATAGTTTTCATTATAGATAGTTAATAACCTCTGACCTTATTTCAGAAATATGCAAATTAGATCATTATCTTTATAATGTTTATACAAACAAAATTGCTCAAAGTTGCCGAGGTGGCAACAAAGCTAAATTATCTCTATAAACCATTTAGAACATAGTAAATAGTAAGAAAAACATTGGACTTATGAACATTTATAGGCCCTAGAGATGACTACTGGACTAGACAGAAAGTTGGTTCGAAGGGCAATTTCCTCATGAATCACAAAACTGTTTTTCAGTCAAATACATTGACTTATCCACTGATAATTCATTGTCTTCATGTGAGTTGCAATTATATTCCAAACATGCTGCATTCAAATTCAGCCTGGTAGCAATATGTCGTTCGGACTGAATGTTTAACTCTTGAAGATTATAAACCAGACTCCGGAGTCCGGAGACATAACATAATTTAAGCTGTGATCTATTGAACATGTAAACATCACTTTATTGAATATATACAGACAACAAAGGAAAGCACACACTATTATGAGCCCAGGTCATACCTTTGCAAAAGAATATGCAGGGCAGTAGCAAACACAAAACATAAAATCATGGTTCAACATGGATATAACAACGAAAACACAAAACCTATACTAGAAACATAACCAAGAGTTGAACATTAATACATCAAAACCTATATCGCTATGTGTCTTCCCATCTAGAACACACGAAATATTTATATCATTTTATTATTGAATAAATTGAACTTGAACTTGTACTTGAAAATTGTTTTCTCTATTTGTTTTTTAATAAGCGATCGTACACATACAAGACAGTCTATACCAGTATACCATTTCATATTATAACTATCTTTATAACTAGATTTAATAATATTGGATCAATTATATATACCATAAAATACACAAAAACATTATTATAGTACAGTATTTCAGTACAGCTGCTGGATTCAAAATAGAGCACAAAAACATCAATATACATAACACGTGAGCATGTGAACAATGTGACATACTGTATGTCTCATTGTATATGTACCGTGTTTTTCTTTTCCAAATACGCATTCTACTACTGTACTAAACTTATGATGACATGTATACACATACTGTATAATTATACAAACAAGCACGACACCAATCGCTGTACACGAGTGAATGCTAGTATACAGTTGTTAACTGGTGGTGGAGGTAAAAGCACGAAATGTTCCACTCCCGAGGGGAGTAAATAAGTCCCGAGACTTATTTTCTTCACATGATTTCATGATTTTCAATAGCATTTTAAATTCCCATGGGGAACATTCCATGATTTTCCCGACAGCAAAGTTAACAACTGTTTTATCACCTGATTGCCATGTAACAGCGCCATGTAATATCCAAAAATATTACATGGCAGCTCATGTACTGTATTTTAGTTAGGTGATAATAGTCTATAGGGCTAGGTAGTGTGTCAGCTCTGATATACATGTACATTTTAGCCGTCACATCTGTTTTGTTTAATTCAATTAAAAACTTTATTTCAGACACAACTGTACATTGCAGAGGTCCATAGAACATAATTATGTTACATTGCAATCATGCATATATAGGAAAGAGTATACCAACATGAGTAGGATATATACAATCATTATACATAGTATAACTACAATCTAAACTATAACAACACTATATTATAACGTACATGCATGATTAACATAAGTATAACAGTATGCGGTGTAGCATTAGCCACATGCATGTATATTACAGTTGAACTATGATGTGCATAATAACTATATGATATGACTATCTCAACGCTGTACCATATCGATCGTGAATACGCCAAAGCTCGGACAAGCATGACAAGGATGTATTCGAAAAATTCGATTTCTTGGCCCGTACAAACTGATCCCTTTTTTAAAGTAAACAAATCTCGTTCGTTCGGTCAATTGATTAAAGCGAACCAAAATGATAGCATTTCATATATGCTACTTCGTTTTTGACACCGAGAGCCTTAATTTGATATACAAATCACAAAAAATGGCCCACTAATGAGGCCACACCAATCTCACAAAGAGACGACACAAATTATGTTTTGCGGCATCCCGTACTAACATGATGACTGCCATGTTTACATTTTTGTGCAGACCCCCAGCAAAGATGTGACGTTATTTTTGGACTTCAGAGCTACAATTACATTCATGATCATGTTGAAAGAAGAGACAATGTTGTCTTTGTTAAAACACAGGCTACAACAAAAAGTAAATATATATAAAGAGGAGACATTAACAAACGACCATTTGAGACGGGGTAGTATGGAAATGTGACTTGTTTTTATTTAGCCAATATACCATGGCTTTTTGACAGAATTGTCAGATGTTGCCATGGTTACAATTGTTTTGGCATAAGCACTACTGTATTATGCGAATATACTGTGTTGTATGTATACAGCTGCGAAGATGCCTAACTACGTACAAAACATTCCTTTTCTTTGATTTGAAAAGGGGTGTCATTCCTTTCTGTCGTACAAAAGAATGGTTCGTATAGTGAATTAACTGCCTGCACGTATATCTATAGTTACAGTTTTAAGAAATGGAAGTTTGTCATTTACCCCACTATTTCAGGTAAACAATAGAGCTGCAGTATCGAGATAGTATTGTTTCCCTGTCTGAAGCCCATTTCGTTGCTTTTGCAGTGATTCAAATCAGAATAATATATGCTCGCGGTCTAGATTATGCTTCGCTAGGGCAGAAATAAATGCACGACTTATTGTATCATTATTATCTATATATATATACCATGATATTTCTAAGTATAACTATTTTAATTTAAAAGTAGCAAACATATTACAATTATGGAGGATTGCGAACGCGTACGCGCCCGTTAATATCATTCAAGTCAAAGGTCGTATGAACACCATCGTTCTGACTAGAAAATAAATACTATCATGTTTAACATGTTTTTGATGTAGAAACAAATAAAACACATATTAAATAATTTGATTAAAAATGCTAACTATAAGCATTGCAATGTATTTTTGTTCGCTCCAATTTTTGATAAAAATATGTTATTAAACTTAAAGTTAAAATGTCCTTTGGCTAGACCAATCAAAACAAAAATCATGGCGCCACTCAGAGCATCAATTACGACCCTGCGATAGCAAAACATAAACTATGCCCACTCTTCAAAAGAAATAATGGAAGGGGTGATTCAGGGACATTGGGATGTATGAAAATAGGTCTTACTACACAGATTGTTTTGTGTTATGCGTTTTGGTTCGCTTAAACTAAGAATTGCGAATTAAACGAGGTAAATTACTTTCTCTCACGTTTTATGTCTGTTTATGTAATGCGTGTGCTCCATAAACTCCATAAACGGAGGTGTATGAGGGCGCGTGCGGAGTTACAAATTTTGTCGTAATTTGTTAAAGATTGTATTCTGGATATTATTTGTAATGTTCTTGTCTATTTTTGTAGCGAGCAAATAGGAAGAAAATAATTAATGAATATATTTATATTTCATGTATATAGTTTACTTAGTAGATTGGCCTACAGTGATTTTCACGACAAACGTATAGTTTGGCATCAGTGACGTATTGGATTTTGAGGATCGTTCGATTACTTGTTGATTATTTATGTTTTTTAAAAATCAAATATGGGAAAAGTTAAAGGGTTCAAATTATCTATTTGTATGGAATGATTTTCTAAAATCATGATTTGAATTATCAAAGTAGTGCATTTCGCCAATAAAGTCTCCTTTTAAGGACTTGAATCAAATCCACACAACAAATGCAATGTACTGAGAACATGGACACACGACGGGCGAATCACCGCCCTTACCAAGGACAATAGGCGAATCACCGCCCTTACCAAGGACAATAGGCGAATCACCGCCCTTACCAAGGACAATAGGCGAATCACAGCCCTTACCAAGGACAATAGGCGAATCACCGCCCTTACGTGCGAACGATTTCTTGAGTCGGTCTTGTTGGGGCTTGGCCAGCAGCGCCCGCGAGTAGGCAGGGTCTCGGCCGGGTCGGGCGTGTATCCCGCAAACAAATACGATGTCAATGAGTTCTTCCACGTTTTTTAACGTTTTTTTTCCACGTTAAGTAACCCTAAGTTCAAAATTGGACAGAGAAATCGAAAAGAATTATTCTTACCATCGAAGATATCCTTTAGGCGAACCAAATTTCCTCGAAGAATCCGCAATCAGAATGAATTATCAAAACAAAATATTTCTCGTTGTTTTCAATGTTGTGCTCGTAATCGTCGGTCGAAGTCATGCACACACACGTTGAATTGCATGCACTAGGTAGCTAGCGCGGCGCGGCACGATCGTACTTCCGGATATATCGGAAGCATGCATGCCATAAATGGTTTCGACACGCTACGGAGACGAGAGGCTGGCTCGCCCAGAGTCCGCCGGGCGACGTGTTCATCTAGCTAGGGTGTAACTTACGCAAATCCGGCTGGTGTACCGGGCTGGTTAGGCGGATTTTGCCGGGAAAACACGCGTATTATAATTTGCACGACAAACGGAACGCAAGAACGTTATATGCTCTTTTCTTTCTTTTAATATGCTTCTAAGGCGTGTGATATTAAGAAATCAGCGTGAGAGCGTGAGAGAGGGGTGAAATGCGTGTGTCACACGCTCAATGCGTGAGACTTGGCCATGTATCTGTCATTGATACCCATTTATCGGGGGGGGGGGGGGGGGGTGATCTATTCATTCATCCCCCCTGATGAATATGTATTACGTAAGTATCGACGCCCATGGACTTGGCAACCCTGTACATCTGTTTAATTTTTATATAATGTAACCTTTGTTTTGTTTTGTACAATGCAAGGTATATTAATTTGTTTTGGAAATGAAATAAACTAAACTGAAACTAAACTGAGACGTATACGTTTACCGTAGAAACCCGCTGTGAAGCACCTATCGATGTCTTGTTTTTAAAGAGCGCTCTCAAACTCCGAAAGAGAGACATTATTCACCAATGCAAATGATGGTCATGAATAATTGAATATTCATGAGAAAAATAACGAAGGTGAATCTCATGAAAAGGCCGCCTAAAATAGACAATGTGACTGTGTTTAATATCGGGTGTGTACAGGGGATCCCACCCCCACGAAGCTCCTGTCCCCGTTGTTATTGAGGATTCAAACAGATGAATCAACTCACAGGAACAAACATGAGAGGACAATTTGTAATGAAGGTATTTAGGATATCTTAAATGCAAACAATCACAATAAAGCGTTCACTACTATCGACGTTCTTGCCCCCCCCCCCCCCCCCCCCCGTTCGTCAAGTAAACGTTTACCACCCTACACCTCTCTGGGTTGCATTCATTCAGCCACTGGTGGCCTAGATGTATGTGTGTTTATTGTTTCAATACAACGGTTACCTGTTGTTCGGTTTAAAGACTCAGGAAAAAAGGTAAATGGGGGTATTTGTAACCATGGAAGTAGGAGTTCAAACTCCCATATCCCTGTTGTACCGGTATTATAAGCTTTGTTTACGTACGACACAAATTGTTATTGTTCCATGCAGACCTTAAATTCGACGTTGTCACTGACAACCTGCTCCTTCGGTAACACTTTATGCCATGTACATTGCAAGATCATTCATCCACCCACTGAACAAAAGCTATTCATGCATACATCAGAGTGCTTGACAACATACAATGCTTGCCTGACCTTTCATATACAACATGTTTGATGAAGCTAGAACGATAACGTGTGCATTCAAACTTAACAAATATAACCTGATTGTATCGTGTCGTGTGTCAGGTTCGTATTACCAGGGTCAGATCCAAGAAGGTGAAAAAAAAATGATTATGAGAAACAAGAATCCTGAAAAAAAGACGATACAAAAAAAAAATCACAGACAAGTGAAATTTAAATTAAAAAATGAGGAACAAAAATTAAAAAAACAGAAAAAAAATGAAAAAAAGATATTAAAAAGCAAAATCATAAATAAATGTAACGTGTAATATACATTTAATCACAATATAAATATAAACATTGAACTTAATTCCCAAAATAATGTACACAAAATGGCACACCTAAGAAGATTCGAACCAGTTCCACCAGGTTGATAGGTTTCGAAAACATTTTTTTTTCCCGATGAGCTAACTAACAAACTTCATATGTTACGTGGTTTTTATCGTTCTATATCTCTAAACCTCCATGTCTAAATAAAGTTATATTTGTTAAGTTCGAAAGATGTAATCGTTCGGACTTTTCTATGAAAGGTCAGACAAGCATTGTCTGTTTGCAGAATGTATGCAGAAATAGCTTCTGTTCAAGGGGTGAATTATCTTACAAGGTTGGGGCAGGCATGGCAGGGTCTGCATGGAACAATAAGAATGTGTGTCGTACAAACAAAGCTTATAATGCCATTACAAACACCATCATTTACCCTTTTCCTGAGTCTTTAAACCGAACAACAGGAAACCATTGTATTGAAACAATAAACACACATACATCTAGGCCACCATGTTCCTGAATTAATGCAACCCAGAGAGGTGTAGGGTGGTAAACGTTTACTTGACGAACGAGGGGGGGGGGGGGGGTGCAATAACGTTGATAGTAGGCTTATATTGAACGCTTTACTGTGGTTTTCTGGATTTAAGATTATCACATGTTCGTTCCTGTGAGTTGATTCATCTGTTTGAATCCTCACTAACAACGGGGACAGGAGCTTCGTGGGGGTGGGATCCCCTGTACACACCCCATATCAAACACAGTCACAGGCGGCGTTTTCAAGAGATTCACCTTCGTTATTATTCTCATGAATATTCAATTATTCATGACCATCATTTGCATTGGTGAATAATGTCTCTCTTTCGGAGTTTGAGAGCGCTCTTTAAAAACAAGACATCGATCATGTCGATAGGTGCTTCAAAGCGGGTTTCTACGGTATCTGTTGAATATCCAGTTATTGTTATTATGTATTGTTCATCGTTCGTAAAAGTGCATGTTTTGCCATTTATTGCCCCTTTTCCTAATATGATTGTATATTTCTTATACCATGAACAGCCACATTTAAAAAAGAAAAATACATGTTATCAAAAATCATTTCTTGGAATCCGCCCAACAATATAATAAGCCCCAAATCCACAAAGCGGAGGTATGCGTCATTTTTTTTTAACAAGGAAGTAGTATTGGACGTGGCTGAGCCGTTATTCACATCACACAGACAAAGCAACCTTCATAGTACGATGTCAGGTAAGCTTACAAGCAAACGAATATTTAATATATCAGCCATAATATTATAGAAAGTATATGTCATTGTTATTGTTGTATACTCCTTGAATGAAAGTTGGAACAACTATGTCATTGATGCCTACTTTTGTGCAGCATAGTGTATGCTGCTATTATAGTAAATATTAGTATATTGCTTTGATGAGTCATATCATATAGTGATATGCACATCATAGTTCTAAGTATTTTAACCTTATACATGCATGTGGTTAATGCTTAGTTAGACTATAGTGTTGTTATAGTTTAGATTGTAGTTATACATAGTAGGCAGCTTGTTATATATTTGTATAAGATATGTTTTTGTTATTTGTTTTTATTATACTCATGTTTGTATACTCTTTCCTGTAATAGCGTAACCTATATGTTCTATGGACCTCTGCCATGTGCAGTTGCGTCTGAAATGAAATTTTGAATTTAATTGAAAACTATGTCATTGCTGACAGTATATGTCAGGGCAGACATACATACTTAGCCCTATAAATCCTACAAGTATTCACTCGTGTACATACATTGATGTCTTGTTTTTATGTCTATAATTATTTTGTATACATGTCATCATAAGTTTAGTAATGGAATGTGTATCTGAAAAATAAAAACACTGTAAACATACAATGAGACATGTCACATGTTTCACATTCTCACGTGTTGTGTAGGCCATTGATGCTTTTGTTATTTTGAATCCAGTAGCTCATTCAATAGACCACAGCTAAAATTATGTTATGTCTCGGGTTAGTCATGTTCAAGAGGTAAACACTCAGTTCCCCCCCCCCCCACACTCAGGTGGTAATCTGTATCGCATGCGCGTTCCCGATTTGTTTGGAAAAGGGGTATATTCTAGGGGCTCAGTTCGGGAAACAAATCCCGAAAAATCGTTGAAATAGGTTTTTTTTAAAGCATTTTTCTCCCGAAATATTTTTTAATTAGGGGTAGTTTTCAAATCTTTCCCGAACAATCCTGAAATAGGGTCCTGAATAGGGTTAGTTTCGCTAGCTTCCCTTCCAAAAACATGTGATATATATACTGTACATTTCTCTAGTCTATCATTTCAGCCATATTTGATATGTTACTGTACCTTCGTCACTTCCAGAAACTTTCAGAAAATAATTTTAGTAATTTTAAATACATTTATGTTTTGAGGCAAGCCATTTTATGCAAGCCAGAGAATAATGTGTATTTTTTGTAAAGCCCTTGGAATTAAGAGTTGGAAAGTGATTTACAATTGAGAGAAAAGGAACAGTCCTGATTGTAGCTTGCTTAGTTTGAGAAGAGATCATAATTGTTGCTTTGTGAGTCCCCGCTTTTCCTTCCTGTGTGATGCTGTAGAGGAATGAGAGCCAACGAGTCATCTCCTGAGGCCGAATCAATGTGCATCCTGTGTCTGTCAACTTTTAAAGGCATTGTTAGTGATTTGCAGGCACTCAAATGATCACTCTTCACTAGATATGGGTACATAATTATATGTTTAATGAAATTTTAAATCAAAAGGGTAGATATTTCAATATAAAATTAGTATTCAACTACCCCTTTTACAGTAATTTGCAATTGGGACAAAGAAGACATGATCTTTGCCTTTTTTGCACCCCCCCCCCCCTTCCTGTTCCTTTACACTTTTAAAGGTATTGTCTGGTATTTGCAGACGCCCTCATGTCGTTGGGTCATTCGGGTGAGAATGAGTAGTAGATTTTTGACTGAAGGGAATTTTGCATACCATCTTGTATGTTGAAGCATCGTGTAATACAAAATATTCAAGTAATGATTAATCGGGGAATATTCTACGAATATAAAAGAGTGCGTTTTTACATGGCATTCAAACTTTAAACATGATTATCTCTGAAGTGCAAAACGTATTTTAGGGCCCTTGTCTTTCCCAACTGACGATATCATCACACAGACATCACTTTATATTATAAAATCATTCTTCATTGTAAATGAACGGTAGCTAGAACATAGTAGTCGTCCGTCTGTCCGTCCGTGACGCTTACACAAATTTGAATAACTTTCCAACCCTGCATCTGTTTGTAACCAAACTTGATTGGGAGATGGCCTACATTGGCCTCCATGATATTATGGGGTCAAAGGTCACATAAGTAGGTCAAACGTCAAATGAGGGTCAATGTGAAGTTTTACCTGCAAGAGTCTATTAGGGTTGATAACTTTCCAACCATGCATCTGTTTGTAACCAAACTTGATTGGTAGATGCCCTACATTGGCCTCCATGATATTCTGGGGTCAAAAGTCACAAAAGTAGGTCAAAGGTCAAATAAGGGTCAATGTGAAATTTTACCTGCAAGAGTCTATTAGGGTTGATAACTTTCCAAACCTGCATCCCTTTGTAACCAAACCTGATTAGTAGGTGCCCTATATTGGCCTCTATGATATGCTGGGGTTAAAGGTCACATAAGTAGGTCAAAGATCAAATGAGGTCAAGTGCGCGCAAGTGGGCGAGACACTCTACGGCTATCGCCTTGTTTATTTTTTGTTTGTTTAATTTTCAGTTACCTAACATGTATGCGCTTTTCTGCGCTGATTCAAAGGATGTTTGATACGTTCATTTATTGAAGAGGTCGGCGAATTTAGGTGTATCGACGTTTTTCATATAATACGCGGCGTTGCAAAGCTGAAATCCAATGTAGTATTGGTGTGGAGTAGTATTTTGAGAAAGTCGCACAAAATACGAACTTTGTAGGGGAACCTCAGGCAAAGAACAACACATAATGATATGTTTTGGTACCGTTTTGTGATATCAAATAGATACCCAACATTTTGCAAAGGATTGTGTAATTCATAAGCCAGGCAAGTAAGTACCACCACTTACGGAACCATTATTATTCCATGGTTCCGCGCCAACCATTTGCGAGTGCGCCAGTGTTATTCACGCTTACGTTGGAGACTATATAATCCCGGACGATTCGTTCGCTCTTGACAAAGGTAGTCTTCGTACATACAGACTCATGAACGCATGCTTAAAAATGGAGATGCGTTTTCCAATTATACATTTTTTTTTCTGGAAACCTATTTTTCTGAACTTGTAGGTGGAATGGACTACAAAAGATATTACCTTTCATTTATAAGTATATTATTTTGGGGTGGTGGTACCCTTTAACGCAGTATCCTTGACGTCTGCCAGGATTCGATAGAAAACTCTCTCAGTGGACCAAAACTGACAGCAGCATGAAAACTGCAACCATGTAGGCTACCAGTCAGTGCCAAGTCACAGTGACGTGAGTGGGTAGTAGTGGCATGGGCGCATGGCAGTGAACTCAAACAATTACCAATACTAAAACTACAGAGTGAGTAAGAAAAAATGTCCCATCTTATATAAGTTGTCTTGTTTGAAGTATGAACTTTTAATCATGGGTTTTATGATATGTCTTGCTAGAGTTATACTCCCAGCATTTTCATTTGAATCTCTGTACGCATGACTGAAACATCAGACAATCTTTAGAAGACTGCAAAATCACACTTGTGCCAAGAGGATAACTCTACCAAGACATATCATAAACCCATGATTAAATGTTCATACTTCAAACAAGACAACTTTTAAAAGATGGGACATTTTTTTCTGACTCACTCTGTATAGTAAATGTAGTTTTAGGGCTTTGGCATACAATTTGAGGAGAATGAAGGCGCTTTACTATATTAATTAAACTATGAAATAGTGCAGCTGCACAGCTAGGGGTGCATGGTATTGTGCAGGAGTGTCCGGGAGGAGTGTACAGCCCGGAGGGGGGGGGGGGGGTGGGGGTACTCATATATAATGTAAGACGGGTATGTGCCGCTTACAAGACCCCCGTTTTCACACCCGATTGCCGCTTTCAAGATACCCGGTAGTTGAGTAGCGCCAAGTCCATTATTCTTCTTCTAGTCAGCTCCTTCGACCACCATTTGAGGGTTTCCGTAGGTCTGTAGTAGCTTCAAGTCCATGTATTTTGTAGTTTTAGTCTGCTCCTTAGACCCCTTAACTCCCGTTCCAGGGTTTTTGTAGCTCCAAAGACCCTATATTTTGTGCTTGTAGTCAGCTCTTGAGACCCCCATTTCAGAGTTCCGCGAGGCACACCCCAGTCAAAAAAATAATTCGAGTGCCCCCGGGTTGTACAGCAGCCAGTAGAGGCGCACGCTCGTAAATGCAGATCCTCATTTATAATCGACCATACTGACATCTGGGCATCTGCATTGCCAGGCAAGAAACAAGAAAAAATACCAAATCAGCTCCCATTCTATTGCTGATCGCAGTGGCAAGGTCACGATCAGTTAAAGAGCAACTTGTCGCGTAATAAGGGAGTTCGTAGTTAGCCCATGGAGCAACGGACGTAACCGGGTTTTCGGAAGATTGTACCAAAATTTACGCTTTACGCGTACGTTTACGGCACAGCCTGTGACACACGCATTTAAAGTACAGGAGCTCTATGCAAAATTTCCGCGTGCGTGCGTGAATTCTCCTTGTGTTTAATTACGTTTGAAAGACCTGACCAAAAAAAACTCGCCTTAATCCTAAAATATTTAAAATTGAATTAATGTAACCATTCATTTTAATTTTCAAACTTAAAGCAGGCTAAAAAAAAAAAAATTGAATAAAAATCACATCTTTGCCCGTTTCAAAAGAAAATAGTACACACAAATCTACGTATGGGGCCTTTGCGATTTCAATAAAAGCCCAGATACGAACGTTGACATTTTTGTTAAAATCCGAAAATAAATAGCAAAAAAAAATAATAAAAAATCAGTCTTATGTATATGAGATGTCTATTATGATTAATTTAGAAAAACATTTATGACTTCGAGCCAAATTTCCCGTGAAAACACGTTTCCCATGTGACAATAATTGCACGAAAGGTCCATAGAACAACACACAAAATCGATGACAGCGATGACTTCCGGGTACCATCTTGGTAAATAAATTTTCGTCTCAGAAATTGGCGCATGTGCAGTTTGTAAGTACGAACTCCCTTATTAGCCTAGCGGTACGGGCGTACTCTGAATCTCGAAGGCTGCACGCATGCGCATTGCTAGTGTTGTAGCGTACGTGATAACCTCGCAAATCGCGAGATTTCACGAGACTATGACAGTCCTTCTTTAAAGCGGAATTGTTGGTAACCGGAGTGAAGATGGCGGAATGGTTGGGAAAGTTGAAGTACCATTTTCGCTCTTTATTTTGACACATTACTTGCTTATTTTTTGTGAAACGTAGACATTTTACGAGCTTATGAATCTCCGTTGCATTCTACCTCAATTTCGATCGTCTTTTTGCAAGCTTTTGTTCCTCTTTGGAACTTGACCCGATTAAATATCCAATCTTATTTTCTCACGAATGCAGTTCCAACAATGAGACTGTGGGCCATTAACAAGAGGAAGAGGAAAAAGAAGAAACAAAATCACTTAAAGGGGTAGTTTAGTTTTGGTAAGGCTGAACTTAAGTAGCCAAAACCGGCATTGGTTTCAACCATTTTCATACAAAATTATGCATGTGATGTTTTATTGATATAATGGTTAAATAGCGAGATCATCAACAACTATTTAAAAAACGCTTTTGAAAATTTTTGAAAAAGTGAAAGCATTTTTTAATTTTTTTCTAAAAATCATCTAATTATTTGGGCCCCAAATAATTATAAGATCAGATATATTTATTGATATTTCAGCCGTTTCTGGGTCGATTTTGACCAAATAAAGTTTATTCTGCCATTAAAATTGCATGTTCTCTCAAATTCGACACTCAGTTTTTCATTACCTAACAAAAAAATTGTGATGTGCAGCGCCCTCTCTACCAAAACTAAACTACCCCTTTTATAATCCCGTTATTTTGTAAAATAATTATCAAAATGCATTTTTATCAATGGACTCTTGTGGAACACTTTTAACATCAAAATATGACAGGTTCATTCAGATCATGGAAGGGTTCTCAATCTATTTCTTTGACTGAAACAGTAGGCCTACATGTAACATACTTGATGCATGAAAAGGAGGAAGATCATACTTTTTGAAGCCCCAACATGGAAAACATGTATTGATATGATTGTTACGTGATCTGGATTATGATATGGTGGCTTATGTTATGAAAATCATGATTATGATTATTAATCTTACATAAATCTTACATAAAATTTGTCTTTTAAAATATTGCTTTTTTTTTGGTTTACCATTTGACAGCACCAGACACAGAGAAGACCGATTAACCCGCTGAGGCCCCGCCCGCATACCCAGCAGGGCAGCCCCTCCCCCCTCAGGGAGAACAACCCTACCCCCGTCAGGGAGGACAACCCAACCCGCCGCAGGGGGGCCAACCCTACCCACCACAGGGGAGTCAGCCCTACCCACCACAGGGGGGCCAGCCCTTCCCGCCACAGGGGGGCCAGCCCTACCTCCCTCAGGGGAGTCAGCCCTACCCACCACAGGGGGGACAACCCTACCCACCGCAGGGGGAACAGCCCTACCCACCGAAGGTGGGACAACCCTACCCACCGCAGGGTTACCCCCCTCAGGGTCAGGGGGCCCCGCCACCGCAGAACTACAATGCCCCGTATGGAGCTCCACAGCCTGGAGCACCGCAGCCTGTGATTCAATACGCAGTAAGTGTGACGATGATGGGGGATGATAAGGATGATGATGATGATGATAATGAGGATGATGTTGATGTTGATGATGATGTTGTTTCTGCTGTTGATGATGATGGTGATGGTGATGATGATCAAGGAGATGATTGAGATCATGCTGTTATTGTTGGTGATGATGGTGGTGATGGTGATGATGATCAAGGAGATAATTTAAATGACGGTGATGATGATGATGACGATGCCGGTGTTGGTGATGGTGATAATGATGATGTTGCTGCTGCTGTGGATGCTGATGATGATGATGATGATCGAGGAGATAATTTAGATGATGATGATGATGATGATGACGATGATGACGATGGTCAAGAGCAATTATTATAATGTTTAAGAAGAAGAGGATCATTAGCCTCATGAAGATAATGATAATAAATATAGTGATAGTCATAGTGCACAAATATTCATAATATTGTGAACAAATTTCCAATGGATTAAATGCAATCATATCAAATTAATTAAAACAAATTGTATTCATATTTCAACATTTAATTTTCAAAAACTGATAAACCCATTTAACAAATTTTAAAAGATTGGGATTACACACATCTATCTAGGGTTTGTCTCTCCACTGCATAATGAAGGCCTCTTCATCACCATTCCATCTTCTTCTATCTTGTGCTTGTCGCATCCATGTTACATCCTCAAATTATTTGGTGTCATCCATCCAACGTAGTGTCTGCCTCATCGTCTGGTTTGTTCTCTTGGTGTCCAATAAGTCTGTCTGAAGGGTTTGAGGGCTTTTCTTTTTCGTTCATTTTTTTAATATCTCCCGCGCTGCTGTTGTTTGTGTTTACTATCTGTTTTTTACCTTTAGCTGGCTTCTACTTGTTCAAATGCGTCATCAAGTGGCTCATCTCCTACAAAGTATTCTCGAAGTGAGAATCTATTGTCTAGTTCAAGTTGGAATTGGTGTTGCTTTTTGGAAAGCTTTCCCAAGTCAATATGTATTTTCCTTGATTTTTTCTTATTTTTTCTTATTAATCCTTACTTTTGCTCTAACGAATCCGTGGTCACTGACTGTGTCGACCTTTGGTATAATCTCTACATATATCAATATTCTCTTGTGGTCAGTAATGATGTAATCAATTATATATATGTTAGTGTATAGATCTTCTACTGTTTCATCGTCGTGAGCTGAAGTGGGTGCGTTAACTTGGATAATCTTCATTGTGTGTTGCTTATTAATTTGCACTTTCAAATATGCCATTCGGTCTGATATTTCTTATCATCCAGGGGGTGTTTAACAAAGATCCTAAGTTGATCTTAGCACTACGATGGTCTTAAATATTATGGAAAGCCATTAGTGTCTTGAAACATTTTTGTAAAAGTTATGTTGAAATGCATGAAATGTTGATTCAAATCATATATATTTTCGAATTATCAAAGAGATTTCATGAATTTTATGTGAAGATTATGAATCTCTTTGATAATATAGAAAATATATATGATTTAAATAATGTTTCAGTTTGCCCTGATACCTAAATGGCCGCCATCTTGGATTTTTTCAAAATGGCCGCCGTAAAAAGGGATTTCGTCAATATCCCAGCTACTAAATAACCTAGAAATTTGATTTTTAAGCTAAACCAGCATTTTCAGGGCCAAGGAATCCAATGGTAATCAGGAAAAAAATGTTTCCATTTGCCCTGATACCTATATGGCCGCCATCTTGGATTTTTCCAAATGGCCGCCGTAAAAGTGTTTTCGTCGATATCCCAGTTACTAAATAACCTAGAAATTTGATTTCTATAGCTAAACCACCATTTCCAGGGCCAAGGAATCCAATGGTAATCAGACAAATAATGTTTCCATGAGCCCTGATACCTATATGGCCGCCATCTTGGTTTTGTTTTCAAAATGGCCGCCGTAAAAAGGGGTTTCGTCAATATCCCAGCTACTAAATAACCTAAAAATTTGATTTTTACAGCTAAACCACCATTTCCAGGGCCAAGGAATCCAATGGTAATCAGACAAATAATGTTTCCATGTGCCCTGATACCTATATGGCCGCCATCTTGTTATTTTTTTCAAAATGGCCGCCGTAAAAAGGGGTTTCGTCAATATCCCAGCTACTAAACCCCTCAAAAAAAGTTCGGAAACTCAAGTTTGATCGATCATATCTCTCGTATTTTTGAATAAGAATACTCGAAATCGGTGTCACAATAAAGCCTCATTATATACCTTTCAAACGGTGTATTATGTGTAGTGATTATGCAATTGGGGCGATTGCAGTAGCCCAGAGAATAGGGGGAGGCAGGAAGTGAAATCTCGCAAAATGGCCCCAATGCATTCAATTTACCATGTTTACGAGTGCATGACTGTGTTGATCAGTTTTCTAAAGGTTAACATTCTATTGAATACTGCCACCCTTTCCATTCATCAAAATTGTTGAATTGGATATCATTTTAATGGAAATTATCTCTTCATTACGATGGCATATTAATCGTAAGGATTATGCAAATGGAGTGTGTGCAGCGAACCGGAATATGGAGATGGGTCGAGTGTGAAATCAGACAAAAAGATATGGAGTTGACAAAAAATCAGAGCGTTGCATTTTTTCGAGCATTTGGGAGGATTTTTTAGCATTTCAAATAAAATATTCATGATCAAATATGATATCTACGGAAAGCCCAACAACTCTTCTGTATGAAAATGTGAAATTTATAATGATTTTTGTAAAGGGCGGCTGCAGGGAGATGAATGGGAGGGAGCCTCAAAAGTGACCCATTTTGAAACGCTCTGATTTCAAGGCATTATTCATGCATTTTCAATTGAATTCCTCTCATTCATGGCCAACTCATTCAAGTCGCATTACATCCTCTACACAATGGTATACAGATACCGACACCAAATCAGAGCGTTTGCATAATCCTTACGATTAATATGCCATCGTAAGGAAGAGATAATTTTCATTAAAATGGTATCAAATTCAACAATTTTGATGAATGGAAAGGGTGGCAGTATTCAATAGAATGTTAACCTTTAGAAAACTGATCAACACAGTCATGCACTCGTAAATTGAATGCATTGGGGCCATTTAGCGAGATTTCACTCCCCCTATTCTCTGAGCTACTGCAATCGCCCCAATTGCATAATCACTACACATAATGCATGGGTTTGAAAGGTATATAATGAGGCTTTATTGTGACACCGATTTCGAGTATTCTTATTTAAAAATACGAGAGATATGATCGATGAAACTTGAGTTTCCGAACTTTTTTTGAGGGGTTTAGATAACCTAGAAATTTGATTTTGACAGCTAAACCACTATTTTCAGGCCCAAAGAATCCAATGGTAATCAGAAAATAATGTTCCCATTTGCCCTGATACCTATATGGCCACCACCTTGGATTTTTCAAAATGGCTGCCGTAAAAGGGGTTTCGTCAATATCCCAGCTACTAAATAACCTATACATTTGATTTTGTCAGCTAAAGCACCTTTTTCAGGGCCAAGGAATCCAATGGTGTCAACCACAAACTTATTTGACTGAAACTTTTCGTTTTACTGAATGTTTTACAAGTGATCAGACATGAACGTTCCACTAAGTAAGTTTCCATTAAGAACAAACATGCTCCTCATGACAGAAATATGTTTAATCTTTTAGGCAGCCAAGTAGTCTTTACATATCATCGCATCATCATCATCATCAGTTTCATACTTGTTCTATGTGTCCTCATCATTTTGACACTCAGTGCTGCACTGGCAAAGGTCGGTGCAGGTTAAGTTCTTTGTTCTGCAAGAACATCTGGCAGAAGAACAGTCTTGTTTGCATTGACAGCTAACCATCTCAATGATGGCCTTTGGAGCTGGAAGGGCATCTGTCGTCGTTGGTTTAAGCTGGCCATCAGACTCCTTGTGGTAGCCATTCCGCAAGGGATCCAACTGAGGATCCTGCAGAGCAATGCTGGCCTGTCCCCACACTCTGGCTTGGATATGGACTCTCAGGATATGTTGTCTCAGAGCTCCCAGGGTAGGAGGTAGCTTGTCACTTTCTGCCATATGATTGCAGAAGAGATGCTATCGCAATTCGAAGATGGTATTGATGCAGATGCCTTTGGGGGAATAGGCTGCACAGACGAAGATAGCAAGAGTGGCCAGAACAGTTTCGGTCACTTCTGCCTCTGTTGAAAGCATCTGCAGAGAACTGATTACATGTCTATATGCCTTCATGTAGACTTGCAGCCAGGTTGCTTTGCCTATACGAGATAACCTTCCAGTCAGCGCCAGTGAACGCATGTAAGACTGGCAAAGCCTTTGCTCTTTCTGCCCCTATGGCTCTCCAGATTGGCTCTATCCCCATAACCCCAGAGGTCATAGAAATGGAAATGTTCTTCAGCATGAGGTCATAGTTTGCTATGACTTATACTAGGACATCTGTGTCTGGGGAACAGAAAATCATCTGTGCATCCGATGACTTGCGCTGTGATACCATGACAGCCTGGTAGATCAACAGTGTGTTGTCCTGGATTGTTGTCCTGGAAAAAATAAGTCTTCGTTGCTCCTGGTATACCCTGAAGAAGAGGTGATGACCAGTTTGTGTGATGTACTGTTGTACTCTATAGAGTATTTGCAGCAAGAAAGTTGGTCAGGTCAGCCTTCGTCTTCTCATGTGAAAGGAACCTGCTCATTGGGATGTGGTTTATGTTTGTGTCATCTCTGACCTGATAATTGATTGATGCTCTTCCTTGCCTTCGTTTATCCCTGGTAGCGCTCTTCAGAGAATCATCCCTATACGTGTCAAACACAAGGATGATTTCATTATAATCTCGTGTGAGGGACATCAGCCTGTCGTTGAAGCATTCACTGAGATCTTTGACTGTCACTATAATTGCTGGTTTCTTGGCCATCTGCTGCAGAAGAACCATTCCATCTACCAGGGCTATCTTGCGACTTAGAGCATCTTGTGTGGTGTCCATCCAATCTTCTGGCTGCTGTGGAGTTTCTGCTGTTGCCAACTTTCTGAGGAGGTGGTTCAGCTTCGATTAGTCCAGGCATGGCAGGATTGTACCATCTGGGGCAAAAAAGGCTCTTGGTGTCAGAGTGAATTCATGGTTCCCAATGGCCTCTTTCTGGTTGATTTCTCTGCTGGACCTGACCAGGACCATCAGTCTGCCATACAATTACTTGGTCTCATTTAGATCCACAGTCTTGTCTCAAAGTTTTACTGTGGCTTTCTTGTTTGCAGACATGAACATCATGTTGTTCTCCTTCTTTACTGGTGCCCAAAGGCTGACATCTCCGTTGATTCGCTCTGACACGTAGTCTTCATACAGCTTTTGACCAGTCACATATTCATTCAAGATCGTTGGTACACACTTATCAGGAATGAAGGCAAGAATGATTACATTGTGCAGCTTGTCACCTTCAGCAGCAAATGGGTTTCCATGTTTCAGTATGGCTGCCTTGATCTTGTCGATAACATCATGCTCTTTATTGGCAGCACTTGGCCCAAGGTCATGATGCTCCCTGGTTTTGTCAGGTTCCAATTAGTCAAACTTACTCTTGAACTCTTTTGGAACACGGGAGAGTTCTGGTGTGACCATAAAAAAAAACTCTTCCTAGCATTGGCATTGTTTGAGATGCCGACGAGTCCAGAATTAATTTTCATCAGCTTGTTGAGATGCTCACATGCATGGTCCGCCCCGATGAATACAAAGGGAATGTCATTCTTCGTGACTGCAATGTTGCCTGCTTGCAGCTCTTCCCAGGTTTCAGGGTGATTGGTCCTCCGATCATGCATGTCTGTGATGTATCTGGGCCAGAGACGCTTGTATTAGATTCGGTCAAAGGCGAAGAAGAGCTTGCTCAGCTGCTCTCCGACTGGGAGATGAAGGTTCAGGTCAGCATTCCGGGTTGCAGCAACGAAGAACATGATTGCTTCCACTCGATGTAGGTAGTTCATCATTGCCTTGAACATTGCATTCTTGGATCTCTGTTTCTTCCATTCTTGGAAAATTGAGATGACATCAGCAGTGGTTAAGGCCTCAAGTAGAGTGGTGTTTGCTTGTTTCACAGACTCAGCTTTTGTGTGCATACTCCCCTCAGAACAGGCAGCTTCAACTTCCTCTGTCGCCTTCAGATAGACCTATTTCAGTTGTGAGTTTTCCTTAAAGAACTCCTCTAGTGCTATTTCATAGAGGGCTACATATGAATAGGTATGGGAACGAAGAGCACGCTTGTAATGGGTACTTTTCAGGATTTGCCTTGTCGCAGACCCATAGACATCAGCTTCTATCTAGGCATCATCAATACCAAAGTTCTCCATGGAGACACCAAGAGCGCGGAGGGCAGCCATGACAACATGTAGCTCTCCCAATCGTGGAACAACTGTGCGTTTCAGGTCAGGTCTGGCATCTAGCAGTTGGACCACCTTCTCATAAAGAGCTATGTAAAATGAAATGACAGTGGGGTGATCTTCACCAACACCCAGCTTTCTCAGTTGACTTGCTTCCATGATCACAGTCAGCAGGGTTGACCATTCGTGTGCCACATCTAGGAGTAGTGCAAGGGCTTCGACCTGGGTCAATGTCTTGCTTTCAGACAACAGTGAGTTGTATCCTAACCAGCCTGGAATATTGCTCAATGCTTCACTGCTGGATAAAGCAGTAGGAACAATCCATCCCAGTTGTGACAGCTGGTAGGATCCTGAGATTCCCTTGCTGGTGACAAGGTGGTCTGTTCTCTTGGGAAGCTGTGGGTTTGGCTTATCACAGTGCAGCATATCTACATGGTATGGAATGACAGATAGACTATGGGCATCGCCTATCTTCAAGGGTGGTGCAACTGGTTCTCCACGAACCTCTGCATTCTGGTATGAAGCAGTAATCGTTCCACGGGTGGTTCCTTTCCCATCAGCAGTGTCCTCTGAAAAGTCCTGAGAAAGGATCTCAGTCGAACCTTCGAGATTTTAAGATGCAAAAAGAAAGGAATCTTTGCACGAAGATCAGTGTGGGTAAAGATACTGTTATTCTTCAATGGATAGAGAAGGGATCCCAAAGGTGGACTACCTACAAAGACTGAGCATGAGGAACGAGACATGAGTAAGCAGTTTATCTTCATTTCTATAATTTATAAGAGGTTCGGTTATAAACCTGACATTTTTATTAAAAATGGCAACCGAAAATTGAGTTACATTTTAAAGTAACCACTCACTATGGCTACAATTTTGCCAAACTGGACTCGAGGAGGAAATAGAATGGATCAATTTATAAATATGATTAATGAACATACTTATAGAACTATAATTATATTATAAATCAGAACCGAACTAAAACCGAAACATTGATAATGGCACGTCATCTTATTAAATGTAAGCTAAAGGTTATTAATACATGTATAACGGCGGAACAAGGTGAGTTGGGGACCGTGCCCGGAACACTTCAGCCAGATGAAAGTTCTCACTTTGATAAGAAAAATATGTATTGTAATACGCAGCTTTAAGCTCAATTTTAAAATATATTCAAAGAGAGCACTTACTATTTTGCCACTGACAGAAACTGACAAAGAGTTAAAACAAATTTAAACCGCCCTTAGGGAACCATCTGTTTTTTAAAGTAAACGACCCGGGAGTGTTTCAAACAGATTTTAAATTTGAAAACCGAAACCTGTCCCATGACTGTATTGTTAATACGAATACAACAAGGTATGAGGAAACTGCTATAATTAAAATTGTATTTTGAGGATTTGGACAATGGTAATAAGTCCCTTTAAAGATATACTTGAGTATTGGTACTTCCTGAAGTGACACATTGCGAGGGTTTTGGCTGGCTTTGATTCCATTTGCAAGTTAATTTAATAAAACATGTGAAATATGAATTATACCCTTTAGAATACTCTCATAGTTGTGTTTAAATAGTTTGCAGTCGAACACGAGGTTTGCATCAAATTTTACTCGAAACTTATTATTTTGTAATTTATTACCAGGTTATTATGATAAGATCATAGTTTCAGTCACTTGACAAATACTCAAATATATATTTAAACACTCTTTAATGTTGTATACCAAATATATGAATGTACAAACGTCACAAATCAAATAATGGCTCCATTATTGTAAGTCTAACTAACAATTTAATTTTAACTTAGAAGCTTTGTAAAATACCCACCTGAGAAAGATTCTCAGTCGACCCTTCGATATTTTAAGATGCAAAAAGAAAGGAATCTTTTCATACAGAGATGAGTGTGGGTAGAGCTACTGTTATTCTTCAGTGAAATGAAAAGGGAACCCAAAGGTGGACTACCTACAAAGACTGAGCATGGGGATCGAGACATGAGCAAAAAATTAATCTTCATTTCTAAAACGTATAAAAGGTTCGGTAAACCTTACAATTTTATTTAAAATGGTAGCCGAAAATTAATCTATCTTTTAAAGTAACCCCTTACTATGGCTACAATTTTGCAGAAGAACTGGACTCAAGAAGGGAATAATTATAATGAATCAATTTATAACTATGATTAATGACATATTTATAGAAACAATATATTATAAATCAGAACCAAACTAAAACTAAAACATGGATAATGGCAAGCCACCTTGTTTGTAAGTTAAAGGTTATTCATATAACGGCAGAAAAGTTTGTTATACGTAGCTTTAAAGGGACTCTCCCTCTTTTACAAAACGTCTGAACAGTTTCCAGTTGACGGATGGGGATGAATGTAACACACACAAACAAAATAAGATCGAACAGCCCTGTAATTTGGATTATACGGATAAAAAACGAATGCGTCCCTCCATCAAACTATATATCGGTCAATAAAAGAGTTTAACTGATTTAGCATAATATTACAACAATATTGTACTTATTCTTATAAAGGTATTGTGAAGCCGACATTTGTAAAGGTATGTCACGGAAAAATCTCAAAAATGAAGAATTATGTAATTACATGTAGTCAGTTTAAGCAAGGTTTGGTTATTTTGTTTAATATTCGGTCATGCTATTATTATGTATGTGCGGGTCACGTAGCTAGCGCGGGTCACGTAGGGGTCACGCATAACGTTGTGGTAGTTCTTGGAATCCGTGTACGAACTTCCTCACTGGGTGAATACACGTAAATGCACAATTAACTGTTGGTTGTCGTTTTATAGTTTTAGGTCTATAACTTCACGAAAAAGATATTTCAAGCCCTAATTTTTTTCAGGCATGCTATTAAATGACATTTTCTTTCATATAAGACAATAACCTCGCAACTTTTGAAATTTGGCTTGCAAAAGAGGGAATGTTCCTTTAAAGGGATAGTTGAGTTTTGGTAGAGAGGGCGCTAGACTACTTATTTTTTTGTGAGGTAATGAAAAACTGAGTGTAAAATTTGAAAGAGCATAATATTTAAATAATAAAATCATCTTTGTTTGATCAAAATCGGTTCAGAGACGGCTGAAATATCCATAAATATAACAATTTGTAATAAAGCTGGGGCCCCGGGTTTATTAGAGAATTTTTAACCAGCCGTTGAAAATTTTAAAAAATGCTTCCTCTTTTCAAAAATTTACAAAATAGGTATTTAAATAGTTTTTGGTTATTTCTCTATCTAATCACTATTTCAACAAAACATCACATGCACAATATTTTATTCAAAATGGTTGAAACCGATGAGTGTTTAGAGAGCGCCCTCTTACGTTTTAACGGCTCTTTTTGAATGATAACATGATCTTTACTACGTCATTTGTAATTGTGTGTTCCTTTCTAGTTATAACTATTACTTTGTAATGTAATGATGCAGGTTTTGGTTACTAAAATTCAGTTTCACCAAAACTGTACTCTCCTTACCAGAACTCAACTATCCCTTTAAGCTCAATCTTAAAATGTATTCAATAAGAGAACTTACTATTTTGCCACTGCCAAAAACTGACAAATTTTGTAAACAATTTGAACCGGCCTTTGTGATCCATCTGGTATTTAATGGAGACGACCCAGGAGTGTTCACACAGATTTTAAATTGAATTTACAATTATCGAAAGCAATGTGTAGTCTCGCAATGAAAAGTATTCAAGAGAAACTTTTCACATAATTTGAGACTTTTACTGAATTTTACTTCAATGATAATTATTACATTTCCTTGACAATAGAACAAGTTATGCATTTAAAGATATAGTTGATTATTGGTACTTCCCGAAATGAAACATTGCGAGGGTTCTGGTTGGTTTTGATTCCATTTGCAAGTTCATTTAATAAAACATGTGAAATGTGAATTATTCCCTTTAGAATACTCTCATAGTTGTGTTTAAATCGTTTGCATTCGAACACGAGGTTTGCATCAAAATTTACTCTAAACTTATTATTTCGGATTTGTTTATCTTCATTGGACCTTGCTTAGTCATTTATTACTAGGTTATTATGATAATAGCATAGTGTCAGTCACTGAAATAGACCTTGACAAATACTCAAATATATCTTTAAACACACTTTAATGTTGTATACCAAATATATGAATGTACAAAAGTCACATATCGAATAATGACGTTCCATTATTGTAAGTTCAACTTAGAATTTAATTGTAAGGGCCGGTCGCATTTACGGTAGTGGACTTAGTTGAACGTAGTGGAGGCTAACGTAGTTGAACGTAATTGAACGTAGTTGAAGGTAGTTGAACGTACCGGCATCCGTACCGTACCGTAGTTGTCCGTGATGCTAACTTGGTATTAACTCGAATTAATGTTTGAACATGTTCAAAAGAGCGGTACGTTAAAGGCATCAGTGATGCTAACGTACTAAACCAAAGTATTACGTAGTCTAACGTACTTCTTAACGTTCTAAAACGTACCCTATCGTACTCTAACGTACTTTACCGTGCACAAAACCAACATCAGCACTCTTGGTCCAGGCATGTTTCAGCAAAAAAAAATTGACAAATTTCACAGAACTGCTCTGTTTGAAAAACAAGCGCACAATGGCCGTACCACACCGCGGGCTGGCTGCATACTCCGTGCGGAGTTGATTAATATGCCGTAGTAACGTTCTTTAGCGTAGTCTAGCGTATTCTAGCGTAGTGGCTACCGTAGTCTACCGTACTCAAGCGTAGTCAGACGTACCACTCCGTACCTGTCCGTGAGCGAGCTGCACCCGCATTAGCGTAGTCGAGCGTAGTTTCGTACTTACAGTATCTGTACTCTTCTGTTGCTCATCGCCGTACCTTAATGTAGTTCAACGTAATTTAACCTAGTTTAACGTACTTACACCACGTCTGACACACGGTAAGTTACCCTACGGATCACTACGTTCACTACCGTAAATGTGACCGGCCCTTCACTTAGAAGCTCTGTAAAATACCCCCCTGCAAAAGATTCTCAGTCGACCCTTTGGGATTTTAAAACGCAAAAGGAAAGGAATCTTTCTACAAAGATCAGTGTGGATAGAGCTACTGTTAATCTTCAATGGAAAGAGAAGGGAACCCAAAGGTAGACTACCTACAAAGACTGAGCATTAGGATCGAGATATAGAGATAGATAGATAAATGATAGATATATCGGTTTTTATTGAACACATAAAATAAACAAGACTGTAGCCCGAGGACTAAAGTGCCTTGCGTACAACAACAAATATATAAACATTCATGAATAAATATATATATTACAACACAATATAAATGTTATTTAACATCCAAATACAACAAAATAATATAGATTTATGAATGCATTTGGCAAGATAAGCACTAACTAAAATGGAAGCCTAAAACCACTAATATGAGTAAAAAATTGATAAAAGCACTAATATGGGTAAACATTTAATCTTCATTTCTATCATTTATAGGAGGTTCGGTAAACCTAACAGTTTCATTTTAAATGGTAGCCAAAAATTAATTTTCCTTTTAAAGTTGCACCTGTATAGTGTATATTTCCACACAAATTAATTTGAGCTTCCACATTTCTCTTCTACCGTGTTGTTTGGCTTATGGTAAGAGAAGAATAAAATAGGGTTAGATTTTTTCAAATGCTTCTTTAGTATGACGATATCTATCATTGATAATCATTCAGCTCAAGAGCGTAACTGAACGGTCATAAACCTCATAGACGTCATACATTAATTCAATGTAAAAGCTGACGCAATTTGTTCGCTTTTTTAACCAAGAAAGCAGTGTTCTTTCCAATGAAACTTTCACACATCATTCGGACATTATCTCACAATGATTTTGGCATAAGATTAAAGTCTCAAATGTTATTTTGGGCAATATCTGACAATTGACAGGTGCACCTTTAAAGTAACCACTCACAATGGCTACAAGTGTGCCGAACTGGACTCGAGAAGGAAACATAACAAATGATTAATGACATACTTATCGAAAGTATATATTATGAATCAGAACCGAACTAAAACGGAAACATGGATAATGGCATTTAATAGAGACGACCCAGTAGTGTTCACATAGACTTAACATTGAACTTGAAGGTATCAAAAGCAAAATTTTGTCTCTGAAGAAAGAGAAAATTTCACATAATTTGTGACTTTTACTGAATTTTACTTCAATGATAATTATCAAATTTCCTTGACAAATGTGAAGGTTATGCATTTATTAAAGATTCCCGAAGTGACACATTGCGAGGGTTCTGGTTGGTTTTGATTCCATTTGCAAGTCAAATCAGTTCCATGTGTGGTTCCTTTCCCATCAGCAGTGTCCTCTGAAAAGTCCGTGTTATCTACTGCAAATAACACAATGGCACCATACGTCAAGAATGGTGGTACATACAGACCTTGGAACCCTTGGGTGCTTTGTACAACAGCATTCATTATTTTTCTGATTACCATTGGATTCCTTGGCCCTGAAAATGGTGGTTTAGCTGTCAAAATCAAATTTCTAGGTTATTTAGTAGCTGGGATATTGACGAAAACCCTTTTTACGTCGGCCATTTTGAAAAAAATCCAAGATGGCGGCCATATAGGTATCAGGGAAAATGGGCACATTATTTTCCTGATTACCATGGGATTCCTTAGCCCTGAAAATGGTAGTTTAGCTGTCAAAATCAAATATCTAGGTTATTTAGTAGCTGGGATATTGACGAAACCCCTTTTTACGGCGGCCATTTTGAAAAAATCCAAGATGGCGGCCATATAGGCATTAGGGGGTGCACGGTAGTAATTATTACCCCCATAGACTTACACACTAAACACCATGATTTCAATCTGAGATCAAATTAAAACGATTACATGAAGTTTCCTATTTTTTTCGTATATCTCTATATCATGGTAGATCTATCAACAGAAAACATTTAAAAAAAATTGATGCAGCGGAAAATTAATAAAATGAGCCTTGAACAAAGAATACATATTTTTCAATTGTCTTGTCTGAAGGATTCTAGATATGCATGCCTTGCACTGAATAATCAACAAAAGTCATTATTTACCAGCTGTGTCCAGACTTTAGCCTTATTATGGAAGATAGCATTACCTTAATGCCAAATCCAGCATAAAAATACAGATAATAAGCACTTAAGTATTGTTTATGATTTATTTTCCGAAAAAAAATTACGTCATTATTCCTCTGCGTTTTTGAGAAAAAAGTCGAAACGGCTGAATTACACCCGTGCGACCTTTATAGTGTGACATGACCCCAGAATGAAATTTTGTTGGTCATTTTAAAGCATTATCTATAAGTACATCAATCATATTTTTATTATGAGTTAGAGAATTGGACAATTTTTTAAAAGAGAAAAACATTGCCCCCATGCATATTGACTTATACACACAAAATCACCCTTTTGTATGAATATCCTGTTAGGGTAGAGCTTTGTTTGCTTTCAACAATATCCTGTTTACACATGATGCATATCAATCTCAAATGTGCTGATCAGTATTAATTGAATTGAAAAGGATTAGCAGAAGTATGAAATTGATTCAAAAGAATAACATAAAAGAAAACAAAATGAGCAATACATGGAAGTACATGATGTTAGTACAGACTGTGAACTATAAGCATGTTAATTCAATGGAAATGGAGAGATGTACTCAATGAGAGTGAGAGAGACTTGGCAGATCATGAGCAACATGGATATGAAGAGGGTGGGAAGAAAAAAGAGAGAGAAGGAACTCTGAGATAAATAAAGACCGATAAAGGGATAGATACATGAAATAAAATGTAGATAGAAAGATAAAGAGGCTGGGGGATGGGAGCTGGGGGGGGGGGGGGGGGGTGCAGTCGTATAGCATTTTCTAAGCAGAGACCAAAAATGTTCGATATTTTTTAGGCTGAGGGTTCTTCGCATTGTTCGAGGCCGAGACCATCGATAATTACTGTCAAGACCGCTAAAATGTGGTCTCGAGACAAGTAACAATTTGAATAGGGGGGTTCAACCCCCCAAAACAGTACTTTTTTTGGTTTCCCCCCACCCGCCCCCCCCCCCCCCCCCCCGGTATGCACACATACAACAAACCATTCAGAAATGCATTGCCGAACGCGGTCATCGCCTAGCCCTGGTCGATCTAGCCGGCCCAGTTTTATGTTTATGTGATGTCCATCATGATTAATTCAGAAAGACATTCATGACTTCGAGCCAAATTTCCCGTGAAAACACGTTTCAAATGTGACAATAATTGCACGCAGGTTAAAGGGAGAGATCCACTTTTGCAAGCCAAAATTCAAAAGTTGCGAGGTTTTTGTCTTATATGAAAGGAAATGTCATTTAATAGCATGCCTGAAAAATTAGGGCTTGAAATCTCTTTTTCGTGCAGTTATAGACCTAAAACTGAATAAACTGAGGGACGTCGGTTAATTAGGTACATAAGTATTTTCGGCCGGTGAGTAAGTTCGTACATAGATTTCACGGAGTGCCAGATCGGTATGCATGACCCCTACGTGACCCGCGCTAGCTACGTGACTCGCGCATAAGTACTAATGTGTGAGCTTTTACAAAGCAAAATACCCAAACATCGCTTAAACTGACTACATGTAATTATATATTCTTTCTTTTTGAGATCTTTTTCCGTGACATACGTTAACAAATGTCGGCTTCACAATACCTTTACGAGAATTAGTACTATATTGTTGTAATATTATGCTAAATCAGTTGAACTCCTTTATTGACTGATATATAGTTTAAATGGAGGGAGGCATTCGTTTTTCATTCGTAGAATCCAAATTAGAGGGCTGTTCGCTCTGATTTTTTTTGTGCGTGTTACATTGATCCCCATCCGTCAACTGAAAGCTGTTCAGACGTTTTGTAAAAGTGGACCTGTCCCTTTAAAGCAAATTTGTCATGATATTGATCAGGGTAATACAACGGTTGGAATCTTTTTAGACTTTGCTAAAGCGTTCGACACCATAAATCACAATATATTATTATGTAAATGCATTACGGTGTGAGAGGAATGCCTCTAATTTGGATGAGGAACTATTTATTTAATAGATTTCAATTTGTTTATTATGATAATATTCATTCAGACAAACTACCAATAACTTGTGGAGTTCCCCACGGATCTGTGTTAGGTCCAACGTTATTCCTTATTTATATAAATGATCTTCCTAACTCGTCCGATTAGTTTAATTTCCGTCTCTTTGCAGACGATTCTAGCTTATTTCATACTTTTCCGGGTGTAGGAGATGATATTAATTTGATTGAGATAATGATAATTGATTTGATAATGACCTGGTGTAAAGAAAACAAACTTACTATTAACACTACGAAAACTAAGTACATCATATTTAAAAGTAGGTGCAGGAAAATTGATGTTCTTGGTAATATTGTAATGAACAATGAAACAGTTGAAAAAGTTCTTTATACTTCATTTGTTGGAGTCAATATTGATGAAAATGTAACATGGAAGAAACAAGTTGATTCTGTTTGTGTCTCCTTGAGAAAGAACATAGGTGTATTGTATAGAATACGAAATTTTGTGCCAAAAAGAATTTTAAAATTGTTGTACTTTACACTTGTTGAACCACACATAACATATGGCCTAGAAGTCTGGGGTGGAACTTATCCGTCGTATTTAATTAACATATGTTTGCTTCAAAAGAGAGCCATGCGTGCAATATGTTTCAAGAGTCCAAGTGAGCACACAGCTCCATTATTTATGGTATTATCTGTCCTTAATATTTTTGATTTATACAGATATGTCATAGGAACAGTGATGTTTGATGTGATAAACGATACATTTTCACAAAGCTTAGTTACTTATTGTACTCGCATTGATCATTGTTATGATACTAGAAGTAAAAATTATGATAAATTCAAAATAGATCCAGTAAAATTAGAATTAGCAAAACAATCCATTTCATATATCGGTCCAAAAATATGGAATGAACTTCCAAATAATTTAAAGAGTAAAATGTCAAGACACACGTTTCGTAAATTGTTGAAAGGTTATTTGTTAGATTCGAAATGATTATTTTCCATTTGATATGATGTTCGGCATTCTTTATTTTGTATTTTGTATGAGCACGTACACTATGTCTATATGACAACTGCGTTGTCAGTTGTGCTTTTAATTCCAATACTTATTTATTGCATATTTTTTTTATAAGGGCTAGACCAACTAGCATTTTGTGATATAACTAGTTCCATTTTTACCAAGAAGATTTAATTTTGTTGAATCTTTGTATTATATTGCAAATGTTTTCAATTGGTAAATAAATTTTCATTTCATTTCATTTTTCATTTAATTTAATTTCATTTAATTTCATTTCATTTCATGTTGTATGAGTGACGTCAAACGCGTCGATGTGACGTCATGAATGACTTAAGTGTGCATAATGAGTAAATTACTGTTCGTTTGATGTCCGTATGCATGTTTGTATGTGTGTATGTTTGTGTTGGAGTATGTATGTGTGTCTCCGTCTGTATGAAGGCTCGACAACGGACAACATCAGGATTTTAAATCTATCTGAATGACGAGAGATCATCTGAACTGACCTGACCTGATAACACCTGATGCAAAACAATTAAAACATTAAAGGGGTAGTTTAGTTTTGGTAGAGAGGGCGCTGTACATCACAATTTTGTTGTGAGGTATTGAAAAACTGACTGTCGAATTTGAGAGAACATGCAATTTTAATGGCAGAATAAACTTTATTTGGTCAAAATCGACCCAGAAACGGCTGAAATATCAATAAATATATCTCATCTTATAATTATTTGGGGCCCAAATAATTAGATGATTTTTTCAAAAAAAAAAAAAATGCTTGCACTTTTTCAAACATTTTAAAAAGCGTTTTTTTAAATAGTTGTTGATGATCTCTCTATTGAATCAATATTTCAATAAAACATCACATAACATGCATAATTTTGTATGAAAAATGGTTGAAACCAATGCCTTTTTAGAAAGCGCCCTCTTGAGTTTTTATGGCTCTTTTTGAATGATAACGGGCTTTGTACTTAGTCGTTTGTAATTTTGTGTACCTTTCGAGCATGGTGGAGTTGTAACTATTAGTTTATAATGTAACTGTCCAGGGCCACGTTGCAGAAAGAGTTACGATTGATCGTAAGTCCCAAAATCGATCGTAAATGGCCTTAGTGCTCGTAACGATCAATCCAACATTTACGATCAATCCTGTTGCAGAAAGAAGTTACGATTGATATTAATCGTAACTATTGGTCGTAAGTTTTCAAATTGATCTTAACTTTACGATATATAAAAAGGTGGCGTAACTTACGATCAATCCTAGAAGGGGATGTACATGGACAAACATACCAACATACACACTCATTTAATCACATAATTACAGATAAAACTCATCCTTATTAACTCATACAGTGTTACACATTGATTCATACATATACATGCAGACAATACAGACATATACACATAATACATACATAAACACACACATACATGCATATATCCACACACACACACACACACAACACACAAACACACAAACACAAACACACACACACACACGCACACACACACGCACACACACACACACACACACACATACACACACACACACACAAACATTCAGTCAAACCTTTCTCAGCAGCCTCTTGTCTATACCAGCAAACCAGTCAACAGTGATCACTATAAACTGATTAAAAAAACAATGGTATTTATCTATTTGTAGAGGGCACCTTTTTTGTACAGTGGCAACTTTTCTTGTTACTCTGCATTGGTCATTATACTAAGGTTTTACTACATTACACCGTAAAAGCCTGTATAGAAACAAAGGGCAATGCTTTACTTGACTGAGAATGAAATTGCCAACAAAGTGCATGTATTTTTATTCTTCAAATTTTTAATCCAAAAAGAGTACACAACACATATAACTTTCGATTCATTCCATCAAGTAGAATGTTATAATTTTGTAGTCATACATTCTGTAATGATTTTCACTATGCTAGTTCTTTTTTTCCAAATGATAATGGTGGCTACTTAAATATAGCGCACGTTCTGTCTTTCGACGCTTGCGGTGCATCACTTTACCCGGTCAGCACACAAAGTGCACATTGTCCACTCCCTGCGGAGCATTCCAGCTAGGCAGCCTCCAAGGTGCACACAGTGCTACGTAACTCCTTTCCATCATTCCGGGTGCCCATTTACACACCTGGGTCGAGAGCAGGTGGATAATGTTCATACAATTATTATGGGCATACCTTGGGTTCGAAATCGGGACCTCACATGGGAAGGCACGCGCTCTACCAATCTTGCCACACCACGTCTTGCCAACCCGTCTTTCCTTCTCCAGCTTGGGCGGATCCCTTCTGTCGTGGTCTTCTATCTGCTAGGCAGCTCCGCAAATCCAGGCGTCTACTGCAGACACAAGAGGCTGCTTGATGAGCTGAAATATAATACAAAACATGAACATAAAAACAAAGTTGTACTCAATAGAGTGTAAAAATACAGTGTAGTTCCCTAAACTATATTCAATGACACACAGTTTCATCATTCAGATTTATAAGTCTTGTTTCCAAAGTCAATGTCTTTCACATACGTATCACCTTGAAATGTCACGGTACAATACTAAGGATTTGTTTTGGTCACATCATATCCAATCCATGCTCACCTGCAAACTGGAATGTTCAAAGGATAAATAATCAATGACATTTTATAAACCAGCATTCTATTTGAAAACGAGCCCATAGAGATGAATTAAGTCATGTACATGTTAGCACGTCGACCTTGTAAAGAATGCAATATTTAATAACAAAACATTTAAAATTTGAGCAACGATATCATTTTGAATTAACTTTAAGCAAGTGACCTACTTAATAATGGACATGAATATAGCCATGTACAAAATATAATATATCAGGATGCTTAACCCTATCAAGCCTAAGGGGGGGCTGAATGAGCCCCCCTACCATATTTTTTACTGCCACGCCCACATTTTTCATCCAATTTTCACCAAATTCGGTGACTTTTCCTAAAATTTAAAAGTGTCATTTTTTCCCGTTGCCATGGTAACCACTTTCTGAAAGGCATGTTTGTCAATTTAAGTGTTATTTTGTTTTCCTTGCACTAAACAAGTAAATCGTGTACATTTCTGAAGTGTTTTCTATTTGAAATTTATAAACTGTACAAAAGTAAAGTCACAATATCAGAAAATAGATGTCACTTGTTTCTTTTTGTTTTTTCTTTGTCTTTCTTTGTTGTTCAAGAACAAAATGGCGGAAAACAATAGAAATAATAAGAATTACTAAAAAAAATGAGTCTCTCATAATATTCCGATTTTGTTTCTTCTAAAGTTTAATTGAACAACCTTTCCATACAAAACCCAAGGTATTGACATGGTATTTTCCTCTTTAATTAGCAACCATATCTAGTAAACTTATATTGAAAGTGATTTTATATATTACATTATATAACACAAAATTAGTGTAATATGTGTAAATTCATTATACTGTCCAGGCATTGACATGAATTAGTTTATTCATATAATCTATATATTCGGTAACAGATTGTCATGATCTGAAAAAAAAAATTCATGGATATTTCTTTTGTTTTTCTTTGTTTTAAAGGACAAAATGGCGCAAAACAATGAATATAATAAGAATTAAGTCATATATAGTTTTGATCTATTTTTATGATATGTTTGTGATTAAAATCTGCTAATGAGGGTTTCTTATGATCTCAACAAACATTTTGATATGAAAAAAATCCATTTGGTTTAAGTTTATAGGGTAAAAATTGAAGAAATTGCATACGTAAATTATCATGTACTGTAATGTGTTTGATAAGATGTGTGAAGGTCACCTCTAAATGACTTTGCGGACCTAATAGGCCTTCTAAATCCCATCAAATTCCACAGAAATGTCGTGATCTATGTTCCAGAATATGTAATATTACATAATTATGTTGAAAAGTTAAATTTGCCTACTTGATAACAGTCCATTCGGCGAAAACAGCTCCAAAACTTCTATATTCTGACATTTTCTATGTTTTTTATCATATTATCGTAAATAGCGCCCTCATATGGTGACCTTTAAAATTGTTTATGATTGCAACTTGTAGAGCTTGACCTGCTTGACACATGTGCCAAATATGAAAGTGGTTGATTGAATAATAAAGAAATTAGAGAGGGGGGGGGGGGCTCTATGAGCCCCCCCCCCCCCCCCCCCCCCTTGGGCCTGTGAACGCCAAAATAGCTTGGGCTTGATAGGGTTAATGAAATACAAACTAAAGTCAAAAGTATCCAAGAAGAATCTAAGGCTTTGGTGTTTGTTAAAAAAAGCATTGTGTATATCATCATCATGTTCTCACCTATCCCATATAGTTGTGGCTTGGGGTGACACCGGCAGTGGCTCGACAGCAGGCAATGGCTCAACCAAATCCTTCTCTCTCTCTCTTCCGCTTTCCCCATATCATGTCATCAGCCTGTCCAGTTTGTGATTATTATGCCTCTCTCCCCCATGTTGTACTGACTATATGGATGTACCACTGTGGAATTTATAATATACAGTAAAGAGTGCAAATTTTATGTATGAATTTGAACACTTCACTATAGTCATACTCATACTCATAGTCATATACTATCATAGTTACTAGTACTAGTGGGTAATATTAATCTGTTAATAGAACTGCATGGACTCACAAGGTCAAGAAGCTAATTTTGTCCTCCTATATATTTAATTTAATTTTACAAAACATTACCTGCCAGTAAATACTAATGCATGGGGAAACTAAACATTGCATGCATGATTATGGGGTAACACTGCCTGTATAATTATAATAATAATAATAAGCCCACAAACACACTGCTATAAAGTGCAGTGATATGTACATGCAGTATATTATATGCAGTCAACACACAACAGTATAATATATGCATTCAACACACAACGTGAATTTAAGTACATGGGGCAGCGCTGTATAATATCGGTCGCAAAAAATAGGTTTAGCCGATGATTATTCTAAAATAGTTTTTATTCTACACAAATTGCACGACCGATATGTTCCATACAGCCACACAACATAGTAAGTTCATATTTAATATCATTGTTGGTGTGCTAAATACATTCAGGAAGGGGGAAAACGGTGTACTTACTGCTCAATATTAGACGTCTTGGTCCGGATCGGTCCGAGGACTTAACATTTTGCTGTTGTTGTATACTTTCTTTTTTTTTGAAATAAAAATGACTCGTTGTCTATTTCCAGCCGTGTTGGAATTTGTTTAAAACGGCAATTTATAAACGGATCGTGCGCAACTGAAATCTACTTACAATCGATTTTAAATGGCTTTCGTGCAACGAACATTTGAAATTGAACGTAACTTACGCACAAAAAAACGAGCGCAAACAAAATCTCGACGTTTCGTTCTTTTCGATTCTTTGAAGAAGAAGCCTTTCTTCGTGATTTGGCAGGCATTGACTAGGACAAGATGTGGTCACAGTTAGATAATGTCAATCAAAAGTGGGAAAATTGTCTTAGTGTGTACTTAAAGTTGTGTAATAAACATGCCCCATATGTAACAGTACGGAGAAAACAGAAAGGTTCCCCGTGGATTAATGATGAATATATTATGATTGCTAGATAACGTGATTATAATAAGAACAAGTTTGATAAAACTAAAGAAAATATGTATTATGAGACGTATAAATATTATAGAAACAAAGCAAATAACTTAAATAAATAGTTGAAACGAGCATATTATCGGAAGGAATTAACGGATAGTAGCGTTGATATGAGGACAAAATGGAAAGTGTTGAATGAGTTATTACCTAGCAAGAAATCAAATAATAATTCACATATTTTAAGAAATGGGGAACCTGTAAATAATTCATATGATATAGCAACTGAGTTTAATGAGATGTTCAGTAATATTGGTACGGTTAATAAAAATAATATAGATAAAACTCAACAAAAAGACAATTGTTTGAGACACATTCAATTGGCAAGATCTATCTTTTGTTTTGAAGAAATAAGCGTAGATTATGTTCAGAAGGAATTAAGTAATTTAGATTGCACAAAGTCGATGGGACTTGATGATCTGCATCCCAAAATTTTGAAAATCAGTGCTCGTCACGTCGCTATACCACTGGCGCATATATTTAATGAATCTTTATGTACGTGAAGTTTTCCCCAGTCGTTTAAACTTGCAAAAATAGTACCCATACCTAAGAATAAGCTTACTAATGACATACGTAATTATCGTCCTATATCATTGTTATCGATAGTGGCAAAAGTATTTGAAAGAGCAGTCCATTCACTCCTTAAATATATTGAAAAAGAAGGTCTCATGACTGAGCGCCAATCGGGTTTTAAACCCAATCACTTAACCGCAACATGTTTAATTGAGATTTGTGATTATTTATATGAAAACTTTGACAGGGGTAAATTTGTTGGCGCTACATTCCTAGATCCTTGAAAAGCGTTTGACGTTATACCCCATGACTTGCTTCTGTTTAAAATGTCTTACTTTGGAATTACTGACGTTGAATTGAAATGGTTTGAATCTTACGTAATAGATAGAGAGCAGTGTGTGTTCTATAAAGGAGAAACGAGTGACTTTCTTCCCGTGAGAACGGGGGTCCCACAAGGATCAATACTAGGACCACTTCTCTTTTGTATGTTTATGAATGACATGTCAAACTTAAAATTGAGTCTTGATACACATATCTCACTTTATGCAGACGATACAGCTGTATTTCAATCAGGTTTCGATGTTAGAAAAGTGCAGACAAATCTTCAATCAGACATAAATAAACTTAGTAAATGTTTTTTATACAATGGCATGATTGTAAACTCAGAGAAAACGAAGGTTATGTTGTTCTCATCTCGGCAGAAAAAAATAATTGTAACTTCCAGATATTTATGAATGGTCAATTACTTGAAAATGTAACCAAACTCAAACACCTTGGTGTAACTTTTGAGCAAAGTTTAAAGTGGTCATGCATTAGGAAAATTGTACGATCAATTGCATGTATACGAAGAATTAAGTCTTGTTTAACAATCGACAATCTGAAACAATTGTATTTTACACTTATACTTCCGTACATAGATTATTGTTGCACTGTATGGGGTTCTCTAACAAAAAGAGACATGTTGAGGATACAAAGATGCCAAAACAAATACGCTCGAATGATTTTGAATGCTGACTATAATACTCCATCATTGGGACTCCTTCTCTCACTGAAGTGGCAGCCCGTTGAACAAAGAATACATTTTCATTATTATGTTATGGTGTATAAGATACTGCACAACCTTGTCCCACAATACCTTTGTAATTTAGTATCGAGGCGTAATGTAGCATATTGTACTCGTTATACCATTTCTAGCCAATTATACTTGCCAAAACCTAGAACTGAATACAGAAAACGCTCCTTCTCGTATGTTGCAAGTAAACTCTATAACGCACTACCTATGTATGTCCAAATATCTCCCACATTAAGCATATTTAAAAACCGCCTTCGGCAACACCAGTCTATTATAATGATATCGCAATAACTATCGCAATTTGAACATTTTTTTTGGTCATACCCCCGATGTTACTTTGTTTTAATTGCCAAGTTTTTTATTCTTTTATTTATTTGTTTTATTGTATTTATGTATTTATGTTGTGTATGTATTTATATCTTTATGCTGTGTTTTTAATGTAAACATTGTAATTTCTATCTGATACAGGGCCCTCTTGTAAAGCAGGCCTTTGTGGCACTGAATGGGGCTACCCTGTGTTTTAAAGAAGACTGAATAAATAAATAAATAAATAAGACCGATATTGTACCTGCAACGGGGCCCAGGTTTGGTTACTAAAGTTCAGCCTTACCAAAACTGTACTACCCCTTTAAAAGTTGTCATACTTTGGACAATGAATGTGTTTGTGCGTAAAGTAAGTAAGGTATTTTGTTTAAAGATAATATTTTGTGTTGAGTATGATTGTACTTTTATCCCGGGGGAGGGGGGGGGGGGGGGGGCACCCAACTATATTGCTGTACACACGCGCGACCACATGTTTTTCAAACCCACCCTAAACAAGTTTTATCCTTTGGTCAAATTTATACCCTATTCAAGTATTTTCGCGTGCTTTTTTGAAAATGTTGCCCCCTAAACAAGTATAACCCCTAAACAAGGGCTACGTCAATTGCTCTCAGTTAAGCATCTAAAAATAATGGAAATGTTTAACCACCTTAAACATTTAACCCTAAACAAGGTCTACCTTAAATAAACCTCTAATTTACATGTACTTGTCAATAAGAACTACAGTCAACCTCACACTAAGTTGAAACTTTGCCTCAGTTGAAGATATTCAAAAAGCCTCTATTTTGAATTATCTATTGTTTTGGTTATGTAAGTTGAATTTGTAAGTAAAAGCTTTTTCATGTTTCATGTTCTGGGCCCTGGATACATGCGGAGCTTAAGCGGGAACCTGGGAATGGTGGAGGGGGCGGGGGGATATGATCGCGCGATCAAGGGACGTTTCCGAGATCTGGAATCCCCTGGAATCATTCGAAGTCGCACAAAATCCCCGGCAAACTCCAGAAAAGTCCGGGAAACAAGTTTGGAGAAAAAGATACCCTAAACGCGTATTTGTTTAACTCCACAAACATACCCTTTTCCCCCTTCTGATCATGTCTGATGTTGGCCTTTTTGACACCCTAAACGCGTCCCGTGCGTGACGCGCCATGATCGGCAAAAAGTACCCTTTTTACGCGTTTTTTTGGTCACGCGTGTGTACAGCAATATAGTTGAGTGGCCCCCCGGGACTTTTACCTCCAAAATTACGAATTACGAATATGGCATTTACTGATATCAGATCAATATGAATAGGTATTGGCACACTTTTCTTTCAGTATTTTTAATTTATGTTTTCTTGTATTTTCTTTAGGGTGCACCGCAAACTACAGAGATCGTGCGAAACACACAAGTGCAGCCCAACGACTACCTGGCATTCGCCATCGTGGTCACCATATTGTGTTGCATTCCGTTTGGCATCGTGGCCATTGTCAAGAGCACGCAAGTAAGACTCGATGATGATGATGATGATGATGAAGATGATTATGATGATGATAATGATAGCGGTGATGATGAAATATTGGACAAAATCCAATGGCCGCATTTGGGAAACCATGAGCGGACCCTTGGACTTTTGCACGTAGCTTATGCGCGATTTTGAGTTGGCGATCAATTTACTGTAAATCAGTTTTATAATTTTGCAAATATATCCATTAGTAGGCGGTTTCCTGACCAAATGCTTATAATCCCATATTAGTAAAAATTATATTCTTTCACATGGTTGGTAATAAGAGTGTACATTTCATCTTTTGCGTGCGGGGCGTTTCCCATTACTGGCATTTGCCTTTAATGTTTGTCATTGGCATAATACTCTTATTCATCTTCATCAGAAATTGTCACACGGGAAGACACAAAATAATGAATTATTCACTCGTGCCATGTACCATCAAAATATGTACAATTTATTTCAGTTCGATTTAACAAAAGTTACCAAAGTTCAAAATCATTCACTCAATCTTTCACCGTGATGGAAATGAAATATACTATAACCCAAAATCTCAGCATCAAAAGCTTTTTATAACCAACTACTATTCCGCTTCATCTCTTTGTGACCCCAAACAAAATAGTCCTTACCACTACCCCTCAACCTCTCCTAAAATGAGAAGGATCCTGCGTTGATCCAACCTCAAATGGTTACCTTCAATATATAATTTGAATATACTCACAAATTAAAAGGATCCTGCCTCGACCCACTTTCATAAATAAACAACCTTCACCTTACCACTCATATGTTCAACTATCCCATAACACAATTGTCCTGATGATCCTGCCTTGTGATCATGACATCAATACCCAAATTATCTTCAAAGTTTCAACACCCCAAACAAAGCTCACCTATAAACATATACAAATGCATCTCAGCGTTAACCCCAAAAGTCGAATCCCAAAGTCCAATCCCAATTCTCAATTAGTGAACAGGATCATGAACTTTCTTTAACAATGCCTTTTTTCTGCTGCGATAAACAGGTGCGAAACCGTCACCAGGCCGAGGGACATTGCCGGTGTGGAGGCGGCCTCGCATTCATCCATTTTCACAGCCATATTTTTCGAAATCATTTTCATCAACATCATCAACACCTTCATACTCATCAACATCATCATCATCTTCATCATCCTCATCATGTTCTTCGTTATGTTCTGCTGACCATTAACATGTGCGAAACTGTCACCAGACAGGGGACTTTGCCAGTACAGAAGCAGCATCGCGTTCCTCCGAGAACTGGTCAAAGGCCAATCTTGACTCCGGCACCATGATCAAATTCATCAACATCATCATCAACATCATCATTATCATCATCCTCATTGTCATTACGTACTTTCAATTTTTGTTCTGATGACCTATAACCTTTGCGAAATACCTTTGTTTTTCTGCTGACCATGAACAGGTAAGATCCCGTCACCAGGTCAGATATGTTGCAGGTGCAGAGGCGGCCTTGCATTCCTCCAAGACCTGGTCTATCGCCGGTCTTGACTCCGGCACCATGTTCAAAATCATCTTTATCCTCATCAACATCATCATCATTGTGTTCTCTGATTAACAATGCTCTTTTTTGTGCCTACCATTAACAGGTGCGAAACAGTCACCAGGCTTGAGACGTTGCTGTTGCAGAGAAGGCCTCACTTTCCGCCAAGAACTGGTCTATCACCGGTCTCGTCGCAGACATCGTGTTCAAAATCGTCTCATCAACATCATTGTGTTCTTCGATTAACAATGTTCTTTTTTGTGCTTTCCATGAACAGGTGCGGAACCGTCACCAGGCAGGGGACGTTGCTGGTGCAGAGGAGGCCTCGCGTTCCGCCAAGAACTGGTCTATCGCCAGTGTCGTCTCGGGCGTCATACTTGTGGTTGTTCTCATTATCTTCAATTTCTCAGTAGGTTACTACTGATCTACTTAATCCCTGGATAGGGCGTTCATGATCAAGTTCATGCAGTCACTGGTCGCCATTTTACATCCACAAATCTGGGCCCCGTAACATATAGATTTACGATCAATCGTATGATCAATCAATTTATCGAACGATTGATTAATTAATCGTACGATCGATCGATCAATCGTACAATTAATCGTGAATCGTTATGTTACGGTGCCCAGTGTATCATCCATGTAACGTTGCCTGTAACCCTCTAAGTGCCATAGTGGACTCGAATCTCAATACTCATATAATCAGATCCATTTTAATAATAATAATATTACTATTAATACTAATAATAACAATAATAGTAATAATAATACAAATAATAATGACGGTTACTCGATGCTATGACGGGCAGTTAGTGTCATCATGTGTCTTTATTATGGCATTTATCGTTACTCGATGCTATGACGGGCAGTAAGTGTCATCATGTGTCTTTATTATGGCATTTATCGTTACTCGATGCTATGACAGCTAGCAAGTGTCACCATGTGTCTTTATTATGGCATTGATTAATCGTTACTCGATGCTATGACGGGCAGCAAGTGTCATCATGTGTCTTTATTATGGCATTGATCGTTACTCGATGCAATGACGGGCAGTAAGTGTCATAATGTGTCTTTATTATGGCATTGATCGTTACTCGATGCTATGACGGGCAGTAAGTGTCATAATGTGTCTTTATTATGGCATTGATCGTTACTCGATGCTATGACGGGCAGCAAGTGTCATCATGTGTCTTTATTATGGCATTGATCGTTACTCGATGCTATGACGGGCAGTAAGTGTCATAATGTGTCTTTATTATGGCATTGATCGTTACTCGATGCTATGACGGGCAGCAAGTGTCATCATGTGTCTTTATTATGGCATTGATCGTTACTCGATGCTATGACGGGCAGTAAGTGTCATAATGTGTCTTTATTATGGCATTGATCGTTACTCGATGCTATGACGGGCAGCAAGTGTCATCATGTGTCTTTATTATGGCATTGATCGTTACTCGATGCTATGACGGGCAGCAAGTGTCATAATGTGTCTTTATTATGGCATTGATCGTTACTCGATGCAATGACGGGCAGCAAGTGTCATCATGTGTCTTTATTATGGCATTGATCTTTACTCGATGCTATGACGGGCAGTAAGTGTCATCATGTGTATTCATTATGGCATTGATCGTTACTCGATGCTATGACGGGCAGCAAGTGTCATCATGTGTCTTTATTATGGCAAATACCAGGCCCGTAGCCAGGATTTTTCAAGGGGAGTGCGTAATTTACTGAATGTTATTAACCAAAACCTGCACCATTACATTAGAAACTTATAGTCATAACTCCACCATGCTCGAAAGGAATGTAAAAATACAAATGACTAGGTAAAAAGCCTGTTATCATTTAAAAAGAGCTGTTTAAACTCAAAAGGGCACTTTTGGGGCATTTCTGAACCATTTTTTATTAAATAAAGTTAATTATGTCATTTAAATTGTACGCTCTTTCGAATTTGACACTCAGTTTTTCATTATCTCACAAAAAAATATTTCGTGTAGCACCCTCTATACCATAACTCGACTTTCCCTTTAATTTGATACATACTTGTTATAATATACCAGCTCCCTGTCATATATTTGGCAGGTTACACACGTATACTAAGAGAAGCACTATGCTATTAGAGGGATAGTTGAGTTTTGGTATAGAGGGCGCTAACGAACTGG
>JBAMJV010012490.1:0-27286 GCA_037951105.1 Echinarachnius parma
TGTATTGTGTTTGTACTACTTTTACATAGACTGTTTCAAGTATCAAACAGCCAGTTATAAATGTGCATGTTTGTGTAGTATTTTGTTTCAAACGTTAAGTAGAATTTATTTTGTTTGTAATGCTAATGTAATCATATAATCTAAGCAACATGTATCAAATGTTCTTAATGTACTACTCACACGTTTATCTATAGTATGAATGTTCAAAGCAACTATTATTGCGAGTTTAAAGCGATCATCCCATTTGCAATAGTTTGGAATAATCAATTCACACATTATGTGCGCATTTCCACTTCTCTAACGAGCTACCTGATCAATGTATATAACAGTGATCAATGACCCACATTCCTCTTTTGATGACGTTAATTTTAACCAGTGCCGTACCTTTTCAGTTTGTGATGTAAGACGTCGGAGATGGTCCCTACATCGTTGAAATACGCTTTGTGAATAGCCGGTCTTTGTAGTCTCATTCTCAGATGTTGAGTTTCCGCCACCATCAATGCTGATTCTTCGTTGCATTGGTCCTGTGTTAATGATGCGTGCATGTATGCTGGTCTGAGTTGACAAGTTGGACGAAGTTTCGGGTTGGTCCCTGCTGGTCATGTGTGTGTTGTCTACGAGTCCGTCGTCTTTAATACCAGCATAAATAAGTTGCCTTCGTGTTTGATCTGTTAACCATGTTGACAAGATTTCCTTAACTTTTAATGATATCATATCGCGAGTATCTTCTTTCATCGGTGGTCTAGTTCCTGTTCGCCTTTTCCTCTTGCATTTCCTAACTAGAGCCTTTACTTTAAACTTTTTCTTTTTGATAAGTTTCGACAAGGTCCGTTTTCTTTTTCTCTTCTCTCTTTCCTGCCATTTCTTCCGCTTTTTCTTCTTCTCATCATCACTGGTTTTCTTTCTTGTATTCGTTGTGTGGCATCCACACGTAACGATCTCGGCTGAAGGTCTTTGGATGAATCTCCCAATCCTCACCCTCCACTCACACAGGGAGACAGGCATGGTTATGTTTAGGTCACGTATTCAGCTGCTGCTCTCTGTGAATCTACCACCGACCTGTAGAGACAAAATACAAAATGCTAACTTTTTCATGAACGGTGTTTGGTATTATAGTACACATCGTCACAAGAAGTGGTCATGAAAGATGTCTTAAATATTCTTTTTTGAATTTTCAAATTTGGACTTCATTTTCAGAAATAGCATAACAAATAATGTCCAAATACCAAAGAGAACCAGTGCACTTTAACACCGATTGCTAATTGAAGTAAAAGTAAAATTCTAAACATGATGTTTCACCCAAGTTAAAAAATATCCGCTTCTCAGGGCTGAGGAGAGGTAGAGAGATTCGTGCCTCTAGTAGAATGTTATCACCATTTGCACCGTTCTTATCGGTAGTGACCTCGGCGCTAATTTCTAGCAGATGGTGTCTCAATCAAGACGTCGTGCTGCTAGTCTTGATACGCAGACACTACAGACGAGTTTTGGTTCGGATGTGTACAGAGTATCAAGTTTGTTCGCTTTACCCTATTGTCAAATGGTAGGAAGGAGTAGAGAGGAGAGAGGATCAACCGCATTTAGTATAGGAGAGGGGGGGGGGGGGGTTATGGTAGAAGAAACAGAATTATAAGTTGTATGAATTATGTAGTTATTTAGTAATCATGAATGTTGTACAATTATACCTAAACATAAATCAATGACAATGTTGAATTTAAAGATTTTGAGATTAAATAACTCTGCCATCATATGTGGATGAAGTGTACATGATTCTTTTTATTTGTGTGATTTTCGCAATGTATTTAAACAATGCAGCCAATTATTCTTCTGCAAATATACTGCAAACTAGCGGCACCCGCGGGGTTTTTAATCAGGGAAAATCCATCACGATTTTAAGAACACAACGACCTTTACAACTTTTTAAAACTGCCCTGTACCCAAATGGTTAAAATACGAAAGACACACGGGTGTTCTAGTTCGACCCCACCTATATATATACCCAATAATAATAATAATAATGACTTCGCTACTATACACTGGCAGGATTTATTGAGTCAATATAATATCAGTCACACCACTCGATGAATAAGAATGAAAAGGTCTAGAAACCTAGACTAGTGGCCATGCAGTTTACTGCGTGTAACTGGGGGAGATTATCTCTATAATACCACTAGGTCTCGTGGGGGCAGTTAAGAGGGCATGGAATCTTGAGGAAAGCTATTAAAATGGCAGAGTTAATCACCACGGTGGTGGAGATCACGGCTAACTTACTGAAACCTAATGCAGGAAATGATATCACAAACTGTTAGCGTCGGGTTACAGAAGGTCAGACAAGAAATTTGATGAGTGGGTCTGGGTAGATTATATGTTTACATCGTGTAAAGGTGTATTTGTTGCGAGTTGGTTTATATGAGGTGTATCAGATGAGGTGTGTTGACATGCTGTGACACTGTGTGACTCTATTGGAGCTTATATTCGTGATCTGAGTGATCACTTGCTGTATGAATATGTAAATATTACTGCAACATCAACCTGGAACAATTTGACCTAGCAGGCCACTTGGAAATGGAGTATTTTTGCATGAATCTGTATTTGAAATTCAACTGAAACCAGACCAGTTTGGACTCAAACAATCCATAAAAGTCCCATCTGTTCAATCTGATGTATGCTGATCATGGGGTTGTTAAACACTGAATCACAGTGACTGAACATCAACAAATTCACAGTGCACCCCATTAATGGACTTTGTTTCTTGCAACACAATACTGAATAAGAGGATTAAACGTTGTTTATCTGATCACCTGCCGAGTCTGCCGCATCCAGTATGTAGGTGAAACCAAGACCACTCTCAAGAGACGCTTCTATGGACACAGATCCACCGTCCAGACATCCAAGCTCGACACCCCAGTTGGCAATCATTACAACCTACCCAACCATTCCAGTTCTGACATGATTCTACAGGGCATAGAATCTCTAGGTAACCGTCCAGACTCACTACGCTCCACCAGGGAGAAACACTGGATGAGATGTCTCTGCACCATCCAACCACGTGGACTCAACATTCAAGAAGGCAGTGTTTAGCTTCATCCTACACATTCTCCTCATTATGCTTGCTATATTTGATTTGTTTTGTTTTGCTTCCATTATTATTTCTCTACAGATGTCCATGCAGTTACCATCACACTACTCTTTACTTGTTTTGTTTTTTAATTATTTACCTCCTCTTCACGCTACATTCTAGATGAATTGTTGTATTCACATTAACTAAGCTTTGCACAGTACGATATCTCTTGGTATGATTTGTTCTATAATTTGTGTAGTCGCATGTTTTTGTTGTATCACATTTACACTTTGTTCACCTACATGTATGTTTAACTGACATTGATTATTCTCTAGTTTTCCCACAGGCTTCCCTCTCATTCATTAGCAGGAGCTCTCATTCTCCATCCTTTTCCATGCATTGTTTTGCTCTATTTTAACTACAGTTTTCAATTCTCTCACCTTTTCTCCATATTAGATTATAATTTGTTATAGTTTGACACTGTATATAGATATATGCTCATCTGTTTATTGATATATCACACATCACATGCACCACTTTTTAAGTATGTTTAATCTACATTTCTCCCACTTTCTGTTTTCCCACAAGACTCTAATTGGCAGCGAGCTGCATTAGTTTCATAAGATTTATTTATTTGTCATGTTGTAATTATTTTCATGTATTGTTTATATCCCAATATACTTATTTGTATATATTGTATATATATATTGCTAACTAACAATTAACTGACATTACACTCTCATTTTCCATTTTTCTACAGGGTTTCAATTTGTGTACATAAGGATTGGCTGATTTTCGTACAACCTTCTTTCTCTTGTTCATTCTTCATTTTTCCATTGATCATTACCCATTCTTATCCCTCCCCCCCCCCCCCCCCCCCCTCCCCATCAGCATTCCTTCTCATCCCACGACCACTCTTCATTAATCCCATCTCCTCCACTTAAGCTCCCCTTTGTTTCCCCCCCCCCCCCCCCCCCCCCACACACACACACCTCCCTCTTCTGTGGCCACCCTGGCCCTCTTTACTATAAGCCCTTTCATCTCGCCTCCATTCACATCTTGTGTCTCCTTTCACTATTCATGTCCTTAATTACCATCCTGTATGGTACTTCTTTTATCATGCCTCCTTCTATCTTTATATGACCCACACTCCAACCCCTTGCTCCTTGTTACATAACATCCTCTTTGTGTGCATTTCCTCCAATCCCAGCCTAGTCTGATTGGCCACTCACAGCCCTTTTATTGTTCCTGGTCTCAACCCCCTTCCTCAGTTTCTTAGCATGTGTACCTACATGTGTGTATATATATATTGTTTATGTTTGTATTATCGTCACTTTATAGCCTCTGAAGAAGATTGGGCTAGGATCGAAAATTTAGGCCCTATATTGACTATCAGTTTATTACCTGGCATTATTATAGTAGATAAGCAGTTTGCAGCAGTATTTTTACATCATAAACTATAAATAAGGACAATGGACTTCATCCGGCGTACATGTAAGACAATTTGAACATTTTTAGAGCATTAACGAACATATATCTGCTTTATCTTGTTGTTGCTATTTACTTTTGAAACAAGTTGAACATTCAATAATATTAATGAAAAGTTGTTTGCTTTTTTACATTTATGATGATTTAATGACAAATTGCATAATAGATCTAATATCTTCCTCATCCAAATTAAGCTTATTTTTTGGTCTTTTGAAATATGTATGCAAATTGATAATTCTACACATACTTACCTTATGCTCATCATGTTCGCATATATTATAGCCATCTTTACAGACGTTTTGTTTTTGTTTTGCTTGTACTTAATCCAAACAAACAATCATACACGGCATTAATACTTTGTTTATATATATTTTGCCGTATTTTCCTGCAGAGCCCATAGCTCATTGCTTTGCCTAAACCAATCAAATCTTGTATATTTGTATAATAATATTTCTCTCATTTTAGCTGTAATATACACGTAGATTGATTGCATGTGTATTTGTATGTGCGTTGTACAATGGTGATCTTGTGTGAAATTTGTGGTGAATCTCTGAATTGTCAAAACCGTACACTTTTCTCGTTATGCTTTAATTGCTGTAATATATTCCCGTTCAACCATTATATACATTATGATGACTTTAAGCTCAATATGCATTGTTATTTTAATTTGAATAATGACATTGATATAGAAAAGTTCAAACGTATGAAAGTTAATCCATTTTTAATATGCAATACTGATGATTTTATATTATGCGACGATGATTTATCTTTAGGTACAGATGATAATTTACTATTCTCATATAAAAAACAATGTAAATATATATTTCCTAATGAATTCCAAACCAATGTTCATGAAAAAGACACATGTTTACTTCTTCATGTTAACGCAAGAAGCTTACCCCACAATTTGGATGAGTTTATCTGTATGTTATCATCACTAAATCACTCATTTTCTGCAATCGGTATATCCGAAACATGGTTTGATTTAAATACAAAAGTTGAAATGTATAATATTGATGGATATAATTTCGTTTATTTAAATAGGAAAGATAAAAGAGGAGGAGGTGTTGCTTTGTATATATCTAATGAATATGATTATGTAATTCAATCTGATTTATCTCAGAGTACACAAGAATATGATTCGCTGTTTATTGAGTTGATGTCAAAAAGTATGAAGTCTGTTGTAATTGGATGTATATATCGTGCCCCTAACACAAACATTGATGTTTTCGTTGATAAAATAAATGGTTATTTAGAAACTTTGAATTAAACAAATAAAACTCTCTATACTATGGGTGATTTTAATATAAACTTAATGAATGTAGATAGTCATGAACAGTCAAACAACTTTTTAGAATCTATGTATTCTTGTAATTTATATCCCATGATAACAAAGCCATCCAGAATTACCCCATGCACGGCAACTCTAAAAGATAATATTTTTTGTAATTTATTAGAAAATAATTGTAATACTGGATTAATTGTTGCTGATGTTTCGGATCATTTTCCTGTGTTTTGCGTTAAAAAGATAAAACATGTAATACCAAAAAAGACCTTGTATACTCATACTAGATTGATGAATGATGAAAATATTGTTAAATTTAAGAATAAACTAAAAGAAGTTACTTGGAGTAGAATGAAAATGATAATATTGATGTTAACATATGTTATGATCACTTTATGATGGTCTTTTCTTCAATATATGATGAATGGTTCCCATTAGTCAAAAGAAAAACACAATATAAGTGTAAATTTAAAAAACCTTGGATTACAAATGGTTTATTAAAATCAATTCAGAAAAAAACATAGATTATATAAAAAGTATTTGGAAAAACCATGTGATAATAATAAGGAAAAGTATAATAAGTATACAAATAAATTAACAAATTTATTACGCACTGCGAAAGCTGAATATTGTTATGCAATATTTGTTAAAATAAAGGGTGATATAAAGAAAATGTGGATACAAATTAATGATATTCTTGGTAATAAGAGACACAGTAAAATGCCATCTGCAATGTATCACAATAATAGAAAGTAAAATTCTATAAAAGATATTGTTGATGAATTCAATTCATATTTTATTTCTTTGGGTAAAAAAACATTCCGGTCGTTAATAACTCATATGATTCTTTTTTGCCTAAGGATAGTGAATATAATTCCTTTTTTATGAGACCAACTTCAGTAAATGCATTGTTGATATTACCATACATTTAAAATCATCCAAATCAGTTGGCCCTGACAATATTTGTACAAACGTTTTTAAAAATACTATATATTATTATGTTGAACCTTTATGCTGTATTTTTAATAAACCACTGCAAACAGGTATTGTTCCTAAACAGTTTAAAATTGCAAAAATAGTCCCACTCTATAAAAATGATGATGCATATGATATTACTAATTATAGGCCAATTGCCATTTTCCCTATTTTTGATAAGATTTTGGAAAAAATAATACACAAGCGACTTTATAATGTTTTTATAATTAAATAATGTATTAATAGATGAACAATTTGGCTTCCGAAGAAATCACTCAACTGCCCTAGCCGTCTTGAATTTATCCCATGAAATACAAAATGAAATTGAAAATGGCAAATATTGTATCGGATTATTTATGGATTTATCAAAAGCATTTGACACCATTGATCATCACATTCTTTTAAGTAAATTGTATCATTACGGTATAAGAGGTGTAGCCTTGCAGTGGTTTCCTTGTCTATATTAATGATATTGTTAAATCTTCACATATTTTACAATTTTCTTTTTTTGCTGATGACACAGCAGATCTTATGAGCAACACAAATATACATACACTCTTGTCATCAGTAGACAGGGAAATTAAAAACGTCTCAGTATGGTTCAAGGTCAATAAATTGGCCTTGAATCTAACAAAAACCAACTACTGTACATTATTTTTAGAACAAGGAGCAGGAGATTACCTACTAATTTGCCTGCATTACATATTGATAATGTTATTATATCTCGATTACAACATGTTAAGTTCCTTGGTGTTTTAATGAATGAATGACTGGAGTGGTCATATTTCCTCTATTTATAAATCTCTTGCGAGAAGTGTTGGTATAATCACAAGACTTAAATTCACTTTGCCTTGTAATGTTTTATATATGTTATATAATAGTGTTGTTGTGCCACATTTAAATTATTGTAATTACATATGGGGGAATACATACAAAAGCCTCTTACTAAAATATACATTATACAAAAGAAAGCAGTAAGAACTATTTAAAATCTTCTTGGGGTTGCCCTAGCACACCTCTCTTTAGAAAGTTAAATATTTTACCAATATATGAATTAATTGCTTTTAATACTTTAATATTTATGTATTGTTTACAGTTTAAATTATTACCAGCAAAATATTGTAATATTTGTTTGCGAACTCAAAACTTCATTCATATAACACACGGCGAAGTCACCATTTTCATCAACCAAAATTTCGATTAACTTCCTCATTAAATTCTATTAGTTATACTGGTGTAAAAGAGTGGAATATGCTCGAAGATTCTATAAAATCGTGCACAACAATCACTAAATTTAAAAAACAATGCCGTAAGTACCTTTTGGAATTCATGCCGCATCTTTTCGTTTTCCTTTGTTACATACTGAAATTATACATTGCTATATTTATACATGTATCATTTTAGGTACTATATTGATTATTTTATTATATATTTAGGTGTACATTTCATGCAAATGTTTATATACGGTTTTTTTTGTGTGTGTGTGTGTGTGTGTGTATGTGCGTTATCTGCAATAGTTATATTTTGTATGTTTTTTTAAAGTATATTAAGGGCCATTTCTTTTACAAGCTTTGCTTTATTAATTGGCCGAACCATAGAACAGTGTACTATGTTTTTATGTTGAGATTTGTTGTATTGTTTTTATGGTTGAATAAATAAAATGAAATGAATATTTAGACTATACAAACATCAACAATGATTGTAAGAATTGGCTTATAATAGCTGCATACTCCGTACACAATTTGTTCTAGTTGGTTATACATATATGTCACTTTACAGCACAGAACGACCAATAAGTCGGGAATATGATCGTGCTGATTGCTATATGACATTCAAGTAGACGTAATTTCCTTTAAAATTGTATATAATTTTTCATATTTGGACTATTCAATACATCTGAACAGGTGCGCCTAAGATTTTGCACAATGTGATTTCTGGCGCTCAAAATGTTAAAGGGGTATTTGAGTTTTGATAAAGACAGTACAGTTTTGGTGAAACTGAATTTTAGTAACCCAACCTTACGCCATTACATTACAAACTAGTAATTGCAACTCCACCATGCTCGAAAGGAATACAACATTACAAATGACTAAGTAAAAAGCCTGTTATCTTAACAAAAAGAGCCGTTCAAATTTAAGAGGGCGCTTTCTAAAAACTCTAGCAAAAAATATTGTGCTTGTTATGTTTTTTGTAAATAGTGATTATATATAGAGATAATCAACAACAACTAAAAACCTCTCTTGTAAATTTTTGAAAAGAGGAAGCATTTTGTAAAAAAATGTTAACGGCTGGTTCAAAATTATCGAATACTTGTGAGGTCTCACATTGATCACAAATGGCTATGGATATTTCAGCCATTTCTGAACCGATACTGATCAAATAAAGTTTATTCTGTCATTAAAATATAATGCTCTTTCAGATTTTACACTCAGTTTTTCATTATCTCACAACAACATTATTTTGTGTAGCATCCTCTATACCATAACTCAACTATCCCTTTAAAGAATGTAGACGAAAATACCGCTCATGAGGAAATATTTAAATTCCTAATCTTTATCAGACACAATGCAAAACATCCAAAGGAATGCGTATTATTACAAAGGTAATAATACATAATTGTTTATGATTTTTGTCTCATTAACGCGCTTCTTTAGAACTGTGGAATATGATAACAATATTTGTGAGTGCTCTGTTAAACCTTCTGTCCACATACCATTAAAGGGATCTAGTAACTTTGTTGACATGTGCAAAAAGTGGATCTAGTTTTCTCTCTCGTGGAATAAATCTTGTCACTATTCATATATCGTCCGACCATTAAACCTAACCTATTAGTATAGACAAACGAATCATCCATCACATTGTACACAGTCGATTCTGGAATCCTCTCCCAAAATGGTCCTTTATTGGTGCACCATCCAAAATGGTATTACAATTTGTACGTACATAGGTCTACACCAACTCTTTCTAACCGCTATTTGGGTGATTCAAATATTAGATAAAACTGGTTTTCAATATTTGAACAACACTGATGTCGTAAACCATTTTTTTATTTGTTTTTATAAATTGATAATGTATATTGTTGCTATCTGATATGTCCCGTGTCCGGACTACTACCCCCTGGACAACCACCCCCCGGACGATTACCCCCCGGACAACTACCGCCCTATACAATTGCCCCCCGGACAACTACCACCCGGACAATTACCCCCCTAGGACAATTACCCCCCAAGACAATTACCCCCAAGAAAATTACCCCCCAAGACAATTACCCCCCCAAGACAATTACCCCCCAAGACAACTACCCCCCAAGACAACTACCCCCCGGACAACTACCCCCCGGACAACTACCCCCCGGACAACTACCCCCCGGACATATACCCCCCGGACAACTACCCCCCGGACAATTACCTCCCGGACAACTACCCCCCGGACAACTACCCCCCGGACAATTACCCCCCGGACAACTACAACTACCCCCCGGACAACTACCCCCCGGACAACTACCCCCTGGACAACTACCCCCCCCCCCCCCCCGGAATATTAACCCCCAAGACAACTACCCCCGGATAATTACCCCCCGGACGACTGGACAACTGGTAGTAGAGCGATTTGGTCCATATCCTAGACAGTAAAATTATATGATACGTAGTTCAAGCTATAGAATCAAACATACATAATGTATGCATATTAAAAAGTGGGAGTGACAATCACCTCCACTTTCAAATGTATGGGGGGCATGTGGGGGGGTGGGGGGGCACAACTGGTAGTGGAGCGATTTGGTGCATATCCTAGACAGTAATATTATATGATACGTAGTTCAAGCTATGGAATCAAACGTACATAATGTATGCGTATTAAAAAGTGGGAGTGACAATCACCTCCACTTTCAAATGTATGGGGGGATGCATGTTCCCCCGTCCCCCGGGTGCATTGTGTGCATTCAATTTTGCCAATTTTGTTACCGCAGTTGTATTGAGTAGTTCAAAATCGTTTTCAGCATTATAATTCATATATTGATTAAACGGAAACATTTTGTTTGCATTCGATTTAAAACGTATTTCGATTTCGAGTAAATTCGTGATTACGTAAAACCACACTCCGGGAAATCCGTTGGCGCAATTTAATGCTTTTAATGTCGATCAGGAGAGAAATAAAACTCACGTCTACTTCATTCTGAGTATAACTTGCAAGTTTCAACTGAGCTTTATTGAATAAAAACATACAGTATGTATGTATGTAGTAACTAACTAATTACTTTATGCCCCATCATGACGTTTCACAAAGTTAGCCGTGATCTCCACCACGGTGGAAATCATCTCAACCATTTTAATAGCTTTCGTCAACATTCCATGCCCTATTAACTGCCCCCCTAAGACCTAGTGGTATTATAGAGATAATCTCCTCCGGTTACACTCAGTAAACTGCATGGCCACTAGTCTAGGTTTCTAGACCTTTTCATTCTTATTCATTGTGTAGTGCGACTGATATTATATTGACTCAATAAATCCTCCCAGTGTATAGTAGTGAAGTCATTATTATTGGCTGTTGTATAGGTCGTTGTGTTCTTAAAATCGTGATGGAATTTCCCTGATTAAAAACCCCGCGGGTGCCGCTAGTTTGCAGTATATTTGCAGAATAATAATTGGCTGTATTGTTTAAATACATTGCGAAAATCACACAAATAAAAAGAATCATGTACACTTCATCCACATAATGAATGATGGCAAAGTTATTTAATCTCAAAATCTTTAAATTCAACATTGTCATTGATTTATATTTAGGTATAATTATGTACAACATTCATGATTACTACATAACTACATAATTCATACAACTTATAATTCTGTTTTTCTACCATAACCCCCCCCCCCCCCTCCTATACTAAATGCGGTTGATCCTCTCTCCTCTCTACTCCTTCCTACCATTTGACAATAGGGTAAAGCGAACAAACTTGATACTCTGTACACATCCGAACCCAAACTCGTCTGTAGTGTCTGCGTATCAAGACTAGCAGCACGACGTCTTGATTGAGACACCATCTGCTAGAAATTAGCGCCGAGGTCACTACCGATAAGAACGGTGCAAATGGTGATAACATTCTACTAGAGGCACGAATCTCTCAACCTCTCCTCAGGCCTGAGAAGAGGTTATGTTCTAACTTGGCTGAAACGTAATGTGGAAGATGTTCTGGCCAAATAATGCATTTTGTCGCATACTAACAACATTTTAAACAAGAAGCGAGGTAATTTGAGTAAATTTTATATTTTGCGGTCTGACATTCACAATGATGGTGTAGTTTAATACTGTAATATCCTGAAGAAATAAGTTACACTTATAACAATTTCTTTGTCTATGTGGGTGGAAATTTACAAGTAGGCTACTATCGGTCTTATACTTTTGTAATTTCCATATTTTGGGGGGCACGAATGTTATATGTTACCAAGCAAGAATACTGATTGATAAGATTCAGCATATATCTCAATCGCTGACACATATAATACATTTATCCTTGACAACTGGTACCTTTTCGGACGCCTTGACAATTGCTAATATTTCTCCTGTTCACAAAAAATGGTACTACGGACACAATAATTTTAGACCCATATCAGTTTTAATAATTCTAAGTAAAGTGATAGAAAGAGTGGTTGATAATCGTTTGATGATTTGTTTTCATGAAAATTGTATATAATTGTATATAAATACCAGTATGGTTTTGGAGCAGGCTTTAGCACGACGTTATCATTGACCAATTGTATTCAACAACTGTGTACAAAGTAGCTGATGAAAGAGTTACAGTCGGAAACTTGTTAGATTTCTCAAGGACTTTGATACTAAAGCATGATATTTTACTTTACAAATTACAATTGTGTGTGGAATGGCTTTAATTTGGATCAAGAGTTACCTATTTAACCGATGTAGCTTGTATTGTTTTTTTCTTTTCGATTACCGGTTACATGTGGAGTTCCACAGTGAGCTGGTATTGGGGCCAACGTTATTCTTCATTTATATGAACTATTTCCAAACCCAAATTAGTATTTCCATTTGCGGTCTTTTGCAGATGATTTTATTCTGTTTCGCCCTTTTCTCAGATGACAGACACATACATGTTTAAATGTTATGAAGGAACATATTGACGCATTTTAAATTGGTGTAAAGAAAATAAACTTACATAAATACATAAGACCCAGTTATGCTATTTAGAAATAGGTACCGACAAAATAATTATTTGGACGTATTCGTATTAAACTTTAATTGATTAGATTTTGAGGATATGGACAATGTTTCTAAGTCCCTTTAATTTAAAGGGAGTTAGAAACATTGTCCATATCCTCACAATCTAATTGGAATCTTAGCGGTTTCCTCATACCTTGTTGTATTCGTATTAACAATAAAAGCATGAGATAGGTTTCGGATTTTCAAATTTCTCTTTCTCTAAATCGCCGGAACCGTGTACAAATTGAGTGCAATGAGTAATTGAATATCACTTTTCATTTGCTCATTACTCGCCCATATAATGTCCATTTAACTTGAAACTTTCACTCAATACCCAGTGGACATATCAGATAACAACAATATACATTGTATCAACCATTCATCATGTTTTGCACATGTCAACAAAGTTACTAGATCCCTTTAATGGAAGCATCATTGATGAAGTGGATTGTACTTCATTTGTAGGAATATAGATAAGAATATTACGTGAAAAAAGGTGTTCGACTCCGTTTGTTTATCTCTTAAACAAAACTTTGGCGTAATAATTATTTCGGTTACGCCATTTTGTTCCTAAGAGAATTTTGCAGTTATTGCATATTACTATTGTTGAATCTCACATTACGTATGGTTTAGAGGTTTGGGGTGGGAAATATTATTCGTATATCAACAATATACATGTTATAAAACAAAGTAGTACGTGCAATTGCTTTAGAATTACCCAGAAAACCTTCAGCTCACGGATTATATAAATGTGTTGTTGCATACTGTAATGTAGGGTTGCCAACTTTGAGCTAGAGGTGAGAGTGAGACATTGCGAGGGAGCGAAGTGTGGGAAGGGGTTATTCCTCCCACTCATGGTCGGGAGCTTTTGCAATTTTGAGACTTGAAAATGTGCAATCTGTTGCAACTTACCTAGGGAATAAATTCGGACTTTAGATTTACTGTATAATTATGGGTAAGCGTGTCATGATTGATTTGATCGATCTGGACTAATTTTATTATGTTTTTCATGAAGATAATATGCAATTGGCACAATCGTTCAGGTAGAAAACTGTGTTTCCACTCTTCAAGTTTGAGCGTCAATATCTATCTTGATATTGCATGGTCCTAGTCGAATTTGTTATAATTGACAAGCCTGTTTATTCCCATTTACATTTGTACCGTTTTTACCTTGATTAAGTTGTTCAGAATGTGCACTTGAGCTGTATAGGAGCCATTGCCAACTAAAGGTGAATTCTCCTTTTGTTAGGAGAATGGCTGTGTTATGAATAGTGTTGTTGTGAGTACACAATAGCAATGCATTTTGCAACTTTTCAATCTGGACTTTGCACCATATTCAGGTGCAATGCACGTTTTTTAATGAACATTACAAATGGAGCGTAGTGTAAAGGAAAATAAGCAGGCCTGATATGATACCTTGTTCATGTAAGATATTATAGGACAAGAAAGTAATGAACGCTCAAACTTGAATTGTGGAAATGTTTGTGAGGGGTTTATATGCACAACCAGAAACATGGAAACTTGTTTCCAAGTTCAGCTAACATGACGGACTTAAGCACCCAAAGTGACAACTATGATTTGCTTACTATGCAGATATCTACTTTAAAAAACATTGATTTAAATTCAGTAGCTCATTATCTATAGGCACAATCTCACAAGATATGATATAATGAAACAAATTTGACTGATTAACAACTGCGGGGTTGGCACGAGAATACGTTTGTATAGCCATTAAAGGGACTTAGTAACATTGTCCAAATCCTCAAAATCCAATTTGAACTCGGTTCCCTCATACCTTGTTGATTGGTATTAACAATAAAATCATGGGACAGGTTTTCGGTTTTTCAAATTTCCCCTTTCGTTACAAAGATATGTACAATTAAAGTGTTCAGAAAATAAATTATCCGTTGGATTGTTGAATCCGTGTACAAAGTGAACGCAGTGAGTTAGTGAATATCACGTTGCATTTTTGCTCATTACTCGGCCATGCAACGTCCATTCGACTTGACATTTTCACACAATACCCTGTGGACATATCATATAACAACAATATACATGGCAACAACCATTCATCACTTTTTGCACATGTCAACAAAGTTACTAGATCCGTTTAATGATAGAACATGAAGTGTTTTTTTTTCTGAAATGAATGCATATCAAACTGTTCGCTGATTGCGTTATCATGTTTAGGCTATGCTCTGTTCTTGTATAAATATATGCTCACGTTGGCCACATAATTATGCGTATTGGAAACACCTTAAATAAATTGTTTACAATTTTGTAGGGTTATTGTGACGTGTTTTTTTTTTTTTTTTTATCATCTAGTTTGATTTTTCTGATTATTTTTCCCTGTTGTATTGTTCCTATTTTCAAGAGTTTGGAGATTTCTTTTACATAGACGAAGTTGATCATCTTAGCCGAACTTGAATAAATAATTTTCAAAAGTTTTCGTTCTAATCGGATATCTCAATGCCGGTACATTAAAATTAACATCCAAGATCTCCATTATTAACAATACATGATTTGCATATTATGCCAAAGTTCAGATGAGACCATCAAGTTAGCTCAATTACAAACAAAATTAGTTCCACAATGTTGGTTATAATTAGGCATTTAAATGCAATAAACATTGAAAATCGAAGTTTTTCATTCAAATGAATTCCCTTCCTCTGGGAGGTTTAATTTTGTACAAAATTTTGATATACACCGAAATGTTGGTTAAGGAACTTTCATTAAATGAATTGCAAAGAAAAATCCGACGTTGCAATTAGTTTTATGTCAAGGTGCTATTTTGACTTCACTATTACGAGACGCATCTCTTACTCAGTAACATGCATAATATAGTACTTCAACTCGATGGAGAAAATTGATAAACACCTCTATAATTTGTAATTATTACCATATTTATGCCCGGGCGTGAGATTTACAAGATCAGCATGAGACCGTGAGAAAGGGATCAAATGCGTGAGTCTCACGTTCAATGCATGAGCGTTGGAAACCCTGTGTAATGTATAATTTAATAAATTTATTCTCATATAATTGACTACTGATAAAGTACACGGGAAAAATTGATTAAAAAATGAAAGACTGATATAGGGAAACAGTCCATTTCATACATTGGCGCAGTAATTTGGGATGAACTTCCATGCGACTTAAAAATGTACAATGTCACGATATGGATTTCGTAAATTGTACAAGAAATATCTGAAACATACTGTATATAAATTATGTTCTACCAAAAATGTATGCAAAGGTCGGCGTCACTGTTAATTGAATTGTATTATAGTGTAGATTGAATTGTTGTAATGTATATGTACATGCATACATGTATTTGTATTGTGTATAGTTGTTCAAAAGATCTTTTAGGGCTAGTTTGACTAGCATAATATGCTATTTCTAGTTCTTTTCATTAAATGATGGGAAATTGTTCTATATTGTGCAATATATGATTTTGTTATATTGGTAAATAAATACAATTAAATTCAATTCAATTTTAAACATTCTTGGGTGCAAAGCCACTTTCATTATCGATTATAAACGATCGTAAGTGCAATGTAACATTTCATTTTTTATAATTGTTCATATTGAAAACATTGTTATCATGTCCTTGTTGTTGTATATAATTTATACAAATATAAATAACACCTGTATATACTGTAGTGTTATACATATGATTTAAAGGCTAATTATTTAAGAATCAACAAATTGCAAATAATAACTATTAAAACCACACATATTAAGAAGAGTTTTATATAATTAAACCAATTGTAGTAATTGTTAGTATGATAATAGGGTGGTCATTTTCGATTTGACACTCATTTTCATTATCTAAAAAAACATTATTTTGTGTAGCTCCCTCTATACCAAAACTCAAATATCCCTTTAAGGTCTGCACGAATTGGCAGACTTAGTATTTAAAAATACAATTGCTTAACCAATCTAATACCTTTAATCAAGTGTAGACTTACATGCATCCAATGATGTATTTAAGTGATCATGCAAAAGGCAGGACTTGTTAATAGAATTTACACACAGAAAGTACGTAGACCTTATACTCATTTACAACGTGAATGGTAAACGATCATATCATAGTCGTATCAAGTATTTACTCAAGGGGGTGTTTTTGCTTCATTCAGTGGCGTAGATGGGATGTGTTCGAATACCCAAAACAGTCATTTTGTCGTGCCAAAGGGGGATGTTTGAACATCGCAAACACCGGTCCTGCCCCCCCCCCCCCCCCCCCCCGTCAGTTCACCTATGGATGATATCAAATAACATTCTTCTTGGCGTACACATTGGAGCATGGAGGTGTAAAGCCAAGGTTAGGGCCATTATTATTTGTCATTCCCAACCGCAGCACTTACTTCACATTTTGCTGCTCTCAGCCCAGTAAACGAACCCAATATTACATGCACTAGCTGCCAGATTTGTATTCCTTGCAATGCTTGATCCGCCAAGCCCAAGGTCACCAAGGCATAGTGTAACGCGCAGTAGGGTATATACCACATATACAATGTATTGTATAAATGGTCCTGATAGGACCATTTACTGCAAACTGTGGTATAATCTAATGGACACAATTTGAACTACAAACAGAGAGTAAAGTCAACAAATACATATTCTTGAGGCTGATTTCATGATAGAATGTACAAAATTTTATTTTTGAAATGATAAATCATACTTACAAAAATAGTCATATAAGTTCCATTTGTTTCTCTTGCTGCTCGGTTTTCCATCGTAAATAAAGAAAACCCGCCCGCAACGTGCGGAGGCCGCTTATTATTGCCCAAAACAAGCGGATTTGCGATGTGCAAGCATGCCCGCCGTATCTGATTTCGGATACGGCGTGGTGCGGGAAGTTTGCAGGAAATACATGGCATTCATCCAGATAGCAGCAACACTTCCGAGACGGATTACGGCTGAGCACTCCTTAGGTTTTTGATTTTCCAAAACTGCAGATTTTTCCTTTTTTTCGACATTTGAAGAATAATTTGGACCATTTTGGTAAGTTCAAATAATACTTGTATCATTTTTAGGGCCAGTTATGATTGATTTTGCTGAATTTAAGTTCAGAATTTTGCGTGAAAATTTGACAAACTTTTTCTGTACTGGCACACATTGTTCCCATACAGGGCAGCATAGCTCTGCTCCCTTGTGTGGCCACTACGCACCCCTACAAGACAAGGGGTTAACTGCATATATGCTGAAGTAACCCCTTACTCCTTTGCCATGTAAAATACATTTAAGTCAAAGCTGCCCTTATTGTCCAAAAAAAAAGGGAAATCCCCTGTCTTCCTACCCTCAAACTAGATGTTTTTCACACCATTGATCAATTTGATGGTGACATGTATCTGGTCTTATGTTGGCTTTGTTCTGCTAATCTTATAAGGAGTTCAAAGCTGACTGTAAAGAATTCTTTATAGTCACAAATTGACCGACATTCTTTGTTACACTTTGTAATGCAAGCCAATACAAAAGCTATGCCTATAGTATTGAATAGACATACCAGTCAATTCACACATTCACAGACAATAGACACAGATGTTGCAAGATCCTTTCAATCAGCCCGTCATTACAGTTTTTTGTACCACTGTTCTGCAGTTTCAGTAGGAATTTGAGAATTTTACTGGGCAGAAGCCTAAACATACATGTAAACAACTGGTCTACTTTTGTATTTAGAGGGCAGTACAGCTTTGAGGAGATCCACTCTCCCCACTGAAGATCAGATATTCTCAAATAGGAATTAAAAGTACTTTTTACATCAGAAGGCTCAATGTAAGATTCAAATTGTGTTTAATTCTCCCTCCTCCTATCCACAGTTGGTTTATTTGGTGAGATAATACTTTATTATAGCTAGAAATATTTTTACATTTTTGGTTAATCTCACAAACTTGTTTACTGTGCTTTGTATATGGCATAGGTGTTAGAGTGGCCACTACGGTATATCAATAATTATGGTAGCTGCCACCCCTACAAGACAAGTGGTTAACTGCATAATACTGCATTAACCCCTTACTGCTTTGCCTGTAGAAAAACATGTGAGTGAAAGCTGCCCTCATTGTCCAAGAAAACACTGGGGAAATCCCCTGTCTTCCTAGCCTCAAAGGCTAGGAAGAGGCTCAAACTAGATGTTTTCACACTATTGAGTATTGTCCAATTTGATGCTGACATTAATGGTCTCATGGTTGGCTTTGTTAGCTGTTAATCTTCTTAGTAGTTCAAAGCTGGTTGTAAAGAATTCCTTAGAGTCACAAATTGACCTACATTCATTGTTATACTTATACTTTGGATGCAGTACAAAAGCTATTGTCCTGTCCAGACAACTATTGAAATGCTATCTATTCACACTTTGCAGACACAACATAAATTGTGTAATCCTTCCTGGCACTGGCTTCCATTGTAATTGTATCATTTATTGTAGCTTCAGGAGGAATTTGGGAAGTTGACTGGGCAGAAGCCTAAACATGTAAACAACTTGTCTTCTTTTGTATTTAGAAGGCAGTACAGTCATGACAGCTTTGGCACAGATCCATTGCAGTATTTCTGAAGATCATATATTCTCAAATAGGAATTAAAAGTACTTTTGACATCAGAAGGCTTAAAGTAAGTCTCAAATTGTGTTTAATTGTACCTTCCCCCTATCCACAGTTGGTTTATTTAGTGAGATTATACTTTATTATATCTAGAAATATTTTTACATTTTTGGTTAATCTCACAAACTTGTTTACTGTGTATGCTATGTGGCATAGGTGTTAGAGTGGGTAGCTGCGCAATACAAGTGAGTATACTTGTTATCACCGCACTGCATTCAGTATTATTATTATTATTTATTCGACCAAATAGCATAATACAATGTCAAATACAGCACAACTATAAACATATATGCACATAATACAAGGATACAAGTTACAAAACTGAAGAAAATAGACAAAAGAAAATAGTGAGGAGCAGTATGTGGGCCAGGGTACACAAAAGTAAAGTACATCACTGTTGCCCTAGGGCATGTGAACCCTCACACACTGTCCCAAAAAGATGCAGCATTACGGAACATAAATACCAATTAACATATACGAAGATGGTTTAAAAATTATCTATCAACGTCCAAATATAGCTAAATTATCTTAACCACATTAATAAAGAATTAATTGATGAAATGATTATATATCAACTAATGTGTCTCATATTTATCTGTATATAGGGAAATATAATATGTATGAGTAATATGAAGAGCACATGCAATTGTATACATGTTCGCGGTAATAAAGGCATTGGACATTAGTATTACCGCTCCATCGACTATTTATAATAAGACTCAGACCGTGTAAAATGGTAAAGAACAATACTAAAGCAAAGTTGCATATCAAATAATTGCAACTTAATGACCTTGTTAAGTCATTGAACAGAGAGGATAGACGACTTTAAAAGGAATAACTTAATGAATGATTCTAACAATTAATGTGGTTCATATTTATATGGATATAAGGAAAATATATTATGAATGAGTTATAAAAAGTAAACAAGCTTTGCTCTACATGTTTCGCGGTAATAAGGGCATTGGGAGTATTACCGCTCCCTCGACTATTTATGATAAGACCTAGTAAGGAACAATACTAAAGCAAAGTTGCATATTAAATAATTGCAACTTAATGACCTTGGTAGTCAAATGAGCCTATTGAACAGAGAGGATAGACGACTTTAAGAGGAAAAGGAATGCAGGGAAAGGTGAAAGAATGGCAGCATCTTTGACACTAGATGGCAGACTGTTCCAGACTCTAGGCAAACGACGAGATGGCGAACAAAAAAGAGATTGTGTTCTAGAAGTTAGATGCTGAAATGTCAAACTGTCAGGGTGTCGAGGATTCACAATAATGTTTCCAGAGAGCATTGAACAATCACATACACCAGAGAGACATTTGAAAGAAAAGGAACAGAGGAGATAGTCTCTCCTTGATGACAATGTAAACCAATTGAGAGCTTTAAGTCTATCAGCATAGGCCATCTCACCCCTCATCTATTTAAGTGCTATGCGCGTAGCTGTCCGTTGAACGCGCTCAACCTGTTGAATTTGTGCCAATGCTGTGGTGTGCCATGCAGGTACTTGAGTATGGGAAGTACCAAGGACTTGTATAAGGAGAAGATGGCATTAGTGGAGGCACCTCGGGCTACAACCCTGATAAATCCTAGAAGTCTATTAGCCGAGCAGTAATTGTAGAGATGTGGGTATTCCACGACAAATCCGAACTATGGTTACTCCTAAATATCGAAATGAGGGGGTAGATGTAAGCACTACTTTGCCAAGTTTGTATGTAGGACATAAAAAAGCACGTTTTCTAGTAATGTGCATGACTTTGGTTTTAGAGAATTAAATAACATACCATTAATTATTGCCCATTGGTGTGAGACATCGATGTCTTTTTGCAACACTTTTTCGTCATCAGATGAAATAATTGTTTTAAACAACACTATATCATCTGCAAACAAGGCACAATGGGAGGAGATATGAGCAGAAATGTCATTAACGAAAAGGTTGAAGAGCTTAGGTCCAAGGATATTACCCTGTGGTACGTCGGATGATACCCCAGTCCAGGCAGAGGCGTGACCAAGGAAGAGGACTATATTGAACAGTTCATAGTAGGCACACATACACCCATTGCCATTCACTTACGTGGTCTGAACGTACCGTTCACATGCACTCAATACAAGGAAAATTATCGCTACTTAAGTAAGCGATATTTTCATAATTGTCCTTGAGCTTGTCACGCTCAGACGTATGTCTAATGCATATACTCACAATTTTACGCCAGATGCCCCTTTAAAACTCCAACAATTTTGCAAAATGGCAAAAATTAGCACAATTTCGAAGTTACGTCGACGTTCCTGGTATGCTTGCTGTGTTGTAATGGCAGCTCAGTATAGTCGCCGATTTTGCTTATTTCTCGCGGGCGGGCGGGCCGGCGCGGAGGCCGCATAGCACAGCGAAATGTACCGTATACGAATTCGGATACGGCGATCGCCGATAGTATGCGAATTCGGATACGCCATGTGAAAGATCGGGAAATTGCGTGCTCGCACAAGTGCCGAGTCCGCTTGTTTTTCAGCGATAAAAGTCGATGTTTCGATGATTGCGGACGTGCTTCACGCAGTTTTACGGCAGAAGACAGAGGAGCAAGAAAAAATGGAACTCAAAGTCCACATTTTGTGAGTATGACATGACATTTTGAGATACAAATTTTAATGAAAAATCATCAAATATGTCACCACCTAATTCATGAAATGAATGACTTTAGATGGTCTCTAATTTAATTTGTATTCGTAAAAAAGTAAATGGTTCTATCAGAACCATTTACATTGTAGATGTGATAGTAGGTACTGTTAGAAATGATAAACTAGAAAGGATGTAACTACTGTTTTGGTCGAATCTATTCTGGAATCTTACTTTGTGCACGAGATAGTCCCAGTAAGACACACATCAATGCCGTTGCGAATAACAGCCTCGCAGATTTAGCGCCCATGTCCACGATAATTGGTGATAAATTGGTGTTCAATCTGTATCCATTTACACTGGATATATATAGCACGATGTACAATGCTGAATGCTCGCCGTTGAATTGAAGTCGCCAGCGCGTTTTTTATTTACACGCAGAAGGCAACACGTCTCGTGTTTACGCCCTCAACGTGCGTTGATTCTAATGTTAAAAGGGTAATTTATACATCCACTTCAATTTTCGCCGCGCGTTTCGCGCGCGAACACAATTCTCTTTGTTGTGTAACTTGCGTATGGTACGGGGTGAGGTATTTGTTGTCTGTATTATAGCGGACCACGTAGTTCCAGTGTAGGCTGGCATTGATCTGGCAGCTTGTGTGACGTGCACCAAGTGCATCAAATTGCATCATTTCAAGTATGCAAAATCCATGTCCGTGGGAGGGCGAAATCCCGTCCCAAAGCCTCCCTATTTGGCTCTGCCCCAGCCCTCGGCAGCTTCGCCCCTCGAGACTCATTATTGGCAATAGGCTATTCTTGTTGGATCATACATAATGAAGCATATGGTGATGTTGGAACTGTGTATGACGCTAAATATTAACACAATATTTATGTTTGTGTCGGGTTGCATATTCATTACTGTATGAATTATTTATTTTCTTCGTGAAAATATATCTAACATTTCTGATCGATCAAATCATAACACGTTTGCCAAGACACAGTCAATTTTAAAGCCGAATTTCCTATCTAGGTAAGAACCAGAATGCAAAATTTCAAGTCCTAAAATGCAAAATCTCCCTACCGTGGAGAGGGGGGGGGGGGTGGCTACCCCCTCACACACCCTCCCCCGCTTAGTCACTTCTATCCCTGTGTTAGGGTGCTTATTTATTAGTGTGTCCATTATTTGTTTTTTCGTGAAATTAGATTTAAAATTTCTGGTCGATCAAATCATAACACGCATTTCCAGATACAATCAATGTTAAGCCCGATTGCACAAATCCAAGCCAAACAATAAAAAAAAATCTTTACCATGGGAGGGGACACCCTCCTACATCCTCCCCCGCTCAGTTACTTCGCTGCCCCGTGCTTGGTCGCTTCGCTCCTTGCAATGTACGTCTCACTCTCGCATCTGGCTCTGTTGGCAGCACTATGAGTGTGTTTGGGCATGAGGCCCATTCACACATTTACAATATCTTGAGCCCCCATAGGTTTTGCCCCCCCCCCCTAATCCAAAACAGCTTCCGGCCTGCCTGGTCACCACCATCTTAACATCTAACTCCCCCCCCCCCCACCCCCCCCCCCCCCCCCCCCCCACCCACTGAGAGGACTTTCGAGCAATTGTCTTGGTCTCTAAATATTTCAGCAGGTGGTCTCGGCCGCGAACAAATGGTCTTGGTCCGGTGAACAGGAAATCATCCCCCCCCCCCCACCAGGTGTAAGAACCTGTCTACGTCACTGCTCACAAGCACACTATCACACTCGTACGTACACGCACATATCGTACATGCATGTATAATTTGGGGTACTTATCGGTATTATTTGGGGAACTTATCGGTATTATTATTATGTTTATCAGTATTACTGGTATTGTCCATTTCATACAGATTTAACTTGAAAAAAGTGGGGGATGTTTGTATTCTATAGGCCACCATCTCCGCACCAAAAAGGCGGGGGATATCCCCCATCCCCCGGGATCTATACGCCCGTCGGCAGGGTGTCCATTATTAGGGGACCACCATGCAAAGAACAACACATCATTATGCGTTGGTACCGTTTTTGTGATAATCAAATAGATACCCAACATTTTGCAAAGGGTTGTGTAATTCATAAACAAAGCAATTAATTTCGCCCACTTACGGAACCAATACTATTTCCTGGTTCCATACGGGCCAAACATTTGCAAGTGCGCCAATGCTATTCACGCGTACGTTCGGAGAGAATATATAATCCCGGGCAATTCGTTCGCTCTGTACACGAAATAAGTTTTGTGGCTTTTTGACATTTAAGTACTACCATGGAATATAATCGGTCCAGGGCCACTGTATCTTTCCATGGAGGCGCAAACAAACAAGTTTCAAACATATTATCGGTTGTAAAAAAAAAAAAGAGCACTAAAGACACTGTTTGTACTTTACAGAGACAATCCTATTTACAGCTTGGCAGCTTTGTAGAAACCTTATTTTGATGGCTTATTTGTTAACAATATTCAATAAATGTGTGTCGTTCAAAATTTATGGAGATTTGCTAATCCATACATTTTGGGAAACATGCTATACTGAATCTAAAAATTAATGTTGCTATTTGTGAAAGTATATGCGCCAACTTATTAACGTTTAATACCTAATTTGCATATTTCCTGGATAGGATCAAGTGTAAATTTGTACTTAGAAAGGCTGGACTTTTTTGTAATATCACTTTTAGGAAGTACTAAAAGATAACCTATTCATGTGACAATAGAGGCTGTACAAAATCTCCAAGTATTCGTATACTGATGAAGTGTTTGATCATTAATACGTGTTGTTACAATGCGGGCCTTTGCATCACTTTAACACCAGTTATCTCTTGATCGAAGACTCTTCTGGTGTCAATATTCCAACAAAAGCCTTACAAATCTCGTCAATTGATTTCATTAACAGTAACAAGGCGAAAGTTTCGCGACACCTTTAGGGGACCTTTGGGAACTGTCAGCAGTGCTGGAATCTGAAACGATCAGAATCCCGAAGCAAGGTCAATCTGGAAGTACTCTAATATCCGGAAACTTGCTTTTTATGGAGTTACTACCATATCTAACTATCGTTACCCCTTCCAACATCAGCAGTGACTTATGTAATGGTAATACTCTAGCCAAAATCATAATTTATTATTATATCACAATTCTTTGTGAGAAGACCAAATGTGTGCGATAAATGTATATTCGTATAAATATAATCAGACATAATTCGAGATCCGCTGAAATAGAGAAACAGGTCTAACAAAGAGCATCTAAACGCACAACTCGTCCCATATTATTTGGTAACCGATTTTGCTCAAATCAAGGTTATTCTGTCATTAAAATCGTATGCTCTTCGAAATTCAGTTTTTCATTACATCACACAAAATTCATTTCTTGAAGCGTCCTCTATATCAAAACTCAAGTATCCCTTTAAAGATTTGTTTTAACATCTCACCGTGTCTGGTGCCAGATGAAGGACCGCCTCGTAGATATCGATCTCGACGACCGACGCTGATGAAATCGGCGAGGACGATGTTGAAGGGGAAGATGTGACGCTGCTCAGGAAACGGACGATGACACGAGATGATGAGGAGCGTGGATGCGGTGACCACAGTTGCGAACCCGAACATAATCTGTTTCAAGGGCGTCGATTTCTTCTCGCCATTGGGGGGGGGGGGGGGGGGGGGGGGGGGGGGGGGGGGGGGGTGATTCGTAATGTTGACATCTCTGGCGAGGGAGCGAAGCGACAACCCAGCAGCGTGCCCGGTTTTTATGGCTTGGGGGGGGGGGGGATGCAAAGCTTTTGAATTCAGCTGTTTAGAAATTGGAAGATTATTAAGTGCACATTGCAAGCATCATGTTATGAGCTGGGCTTTGTCCAATATAACTTAAGCCTGATAGATACATATATTGCAAGCATTCTGATGGAACCCTGAATAGCACCAGTCATGGGATACCCACATTGGGAAGCTTATTGGGGGTCCAGGGGACGGAGCCCCCGGAAGTTTTGAGATTTGTAATATCCAGATATAAAGATGTTGTCTATATGTAAATAAGAGTTAACTATTTGTTAGTTGATTGGCTTTTGAATTAGCTGTTTAGAGATTGGAAGATATTAAGTGCACATTGCAAGCATCCTGTTATGATGAGGGCACTGTCATAGTATGGATGAATTTTAGCCTGATAGATAAATACTGTCGATTGCAATCATCCTGATGGAACCCTGAATAGAATAAGTCAAGGGATACCCACATTGGAAAGCTTTGGGATTTGTAATATCCAGAAATACAATTAACTATTGAATAGTTAGCTCAATTCTAGTGAGCGAAGCGCCAACGCACAGTGGGCCAGGATCGCCTGAAAGTTGCCAAGAGAGAAGGCCTGAATACAACTATTTAATGAGTACATGGGGCTGGTACTGGGTCAAATAACCTTAATGGGGGTTCCAAGGGCGCAGCCCGGAAGATTTTGGATTTGGGCAGATTAGCATTATCAAAAAGTGGTTTAAAAGAAGACTATAGTAACAACTTCCATTCATGAGAGGGGGCAATGCTCCTTAATTTTAAATGTTATTATATATTTTTGAACCCCAAATATTGGGGGGGATGATAATACAGGCCATCCCCCCACCTGAAATATTGGGGGGGGGGGGGGGGATATATCCCCCACCCCCCCCCCCCCCCCCCCCCCCCGCCGTGATCGACGCCCCTGATCTGTTTGGTTAGTTTGAGACCGGCCTCGATGCGAGGATCACAGTTGTCCTCAACCAGAACCGTTCAAACGTGATTGAAATACCCATTCTATAGTACCCGAGATATCACGGACGTTCCAAATACTCCGCATGGATTGGTAAAATAATGTGCGCTTGTAGTTCAGCGCGATCGATTGTAGGTGTGTATATATCCGATGTATGAGTTTATTATTGTAAAACGTCTTAATTTATGAAATGAAATGAAATTTATTGTCAACAATAATAAGTTACAGTTTACAATAATCATATTACATATTGATCAAATATGTTAAATTAACAATACAGTCAAAAGAATTGCCAAAAGGGACTAACCAATCGATAGC
>JBAMJV010012491.1:0-28354 GCA_037951105.1 Echinarachnius parma
CCAGCGTTTGAACACGTATATGCATCTCCTGTGTATAATGGTATGTCGACTCTCTTTTATGTCATCGAGGCGTTTTTATCTTAACCTTGCTGGACGTTTGTTATCACTGCATAAAGTCTCTTGCATTTTATTTACATCTTCTTGTTTCCAGCGATTGAACACGTATACATCTTCTGTAATACTATATGTCGACTCTCTTTGATGTCACCGTATACGTGTTTCTTGTCCTGTGATGTAGTGCTGGAAGATTGTTATCACTGAATAAAGTGTGATTACGACATCGATATCGATGGATGACGACGTCTTCCTGTTCTGTCGATGTTGTATACATTCCACACACACCTATGCATATATTGCCCTTGCCCCTCTGTCTCTACTGTTATTATGACGTTTAGTGCATACAAAATTGTTATCACTGGGCCCTTGAATTCACGTCTTACTTCGAGTTCTCAGCGATTATATATCTTTCTAAAACGTATATATGGACATTCTCCCTTGCACATTTTCCCCACTTCACACCCCCTTCCTCGCCCTTCCTTATCCCTTGCTCTTTGTCGTTTATGGATTTTCTTTAATCTTCTTGGTTATCTTCTGGATTATCTCCTTATATAAGATGCCATCTCCACCATCAGGATTCATGAAATTGAACTTGTTTTTAGCGCTTTCAGATTGTTATCGCTTCACGAAGACAGTTTTGTTTTCACGTTTTCTTGTTCCACAGCTATTGTATACATTTCACACACGCATCTCCTACCCCCCTTTCTCACTTTCTCTTCTTGAATTTCGACTTTTGTTAACACTTTCCCCCTTGACATCACTAGTTTTCAGCGGTTGTATACCTTTCTCAAACGTACACATGTATAAGTCTCCCTCTTACCTTTTCCCCAATTCACCCCCTTCCTCGCCTTTCCTTATCTCTTGCTCTTTTGTCGTTCATTGGCTTTTCTTTAATCTTCTTCTTGGTTATCTTCTAGATTATTTTGTATTTAGACACATCTCCTGCTTCATTTCGCTCTTTCTCTTCTTGAATTTCGTTTTTTTCGTTATCACTTTCCCCTTGAAAGCACTAGTTTTTAGCGGCCGTATATCTCTTACAAGCGTATACATCTCCCTCTCACGTATATATCTCCCTCTCACATTTTTGTCGAATTCACCACCGTCCTCGCCCTTCCTTAATCCTTATCTCTCGATCTTTGTCGTTCATGAACTTTTGTTCGGATCTGCTTGGTTATCTTCTAGTTTAATATCTCCTTATAAGATGCCATCTCATGCATGTGGATTCCTTGAATCAAACTTGTGTTTAGCGATAACACATTGTTACCGCTTCACGGAGACTGTTGTTTTCACGTGTTCTTGTTCGGCAGCTATTGTATAAATTTCACACACGTTTGCATCTGCTGCATGCCCCTGCCCCTCTTTCTCTTCTTGAATTGTTACTTTACAGCTAGAAACTTGTTATCACCGTCTCTTGAATTAACGTCTTACTTCTAGTTCTCAGGCGGCTGTATATCCTTTCTCAAACGTACACATGGACTATGTCACCCTCTCAACTTTTCTCCAACACATTCTCTTTCTCGCCTTCCTGATCTCCGTGCTCTTTGTCGTTAGGTTATCTTCCTATAAGATGCCATCTCACCATCTGGATTCCGTAAATTCAACTGTGTTTAATGCTATCAGATTGTTATCGCCGCATGGAGAATGCACTTGCATTGGCGGATATTCTTGTTCACACACGTATACATCCCCGCTCCGAACGTCCCTATCTCCCAATTTGTCACTCAATTAATGTTTTCTCTTTCGATTTGGGACTTTTTGGTGGAATACGATTTGTATCACTGAATAACACGTCGTCTTTAATTGCATCAACGTATACACTCTAGTTCTGCACTTAAACAAAATAAATTTAACACACGTATATGTACACGCGCGCTCACATCTCACTCTCTCTATTTACATTCAATTGTCTGTACCCCACTACTCTTCCTTTTAAACTGGGACTTTTTTATGTTATGAGATTTTATCTTTGAAAGACTTTTGCAATCACGGATTCTTGTTCTACAGGTCTCGTATGTATATGTATTTTTACACACAGCTATATACACACTCGGTCCTTTTATCTCCCATCACTATGTCTTTTGAATTGGGACTTTTCTGTGTTATAATAAGATGCCATCATGGGTATCACTGAATTAAGCATGATGACGTTGTCGTGTTCTTGTCTCTCCGCGATTGAATACAAGACTATTATTTCACACGTATACACACCCAATCTCCCCCTCCCTCTCTAATTCCACCGATTGTTATCACCTCTCATTTTCTCCTCCAAATATGGATTTTCTGATGTTTGAAGATGGTTGTCATTGCTTGCCGTGTCTGGTTTGTTCACGTATTCGCGTTCTCAGAGCGATTTTATAGTTTACAATAATATACTTTCTCATGCACGTATACAAGTAATATTCTATTTTTGTAGTCTTATTTATTCAGGTTAGCCTCTTCAGTGCTTTTTGCTCTGTTCTCCCAGAGGAACCTTCTCCCTCACTCTCTAAAAAATGCATCAATCTCTATTTACCCCTCTTCCCTCTCTCTTGTGTTTCTTCTCATCTAAATTTAGATTATGTTCGCCTTCCTTGAACCCGTATCACTGAAAAAATATGACATTACTTTGTAATACATTATCCGATCTCCGATCTCCCACACCCCAACCCTCCCCCACCCCCACACACATCTTTTTCTCACCTCTTAAAATGAATATATTTTTTCTTTCTACATTGCTGCCTCTTTTTCAAACACTAATATCGTTTGGTGTTGACACGATAAGGCAGACACGCTGTATTTATATAACTTCATCTATATTCTTCTGAGAAAAACAGGTGTTTTCCGCCTTTTCTGACAGATATCGTATAATTATACGGGATGTCAATAGCAAAAACTCAAACCTTATTCCTAATAAATAAATACTGCGCAGTGGAAGTAGCCATTGCACCTTGTTTTTCTATATTATTTTTTTAACGAGAACGTGCTTGGCGTTATTATATGATACTGTTAAACAATTTAAAGTACAATAATAATTTAACGTACATGAATAATTAACATATTATGTTCCATCATTATTTTGAAAGAGCTACTTCAATATCACACTCACTAAAACATCATACCCCTTGACAACACACGATGTGACACAACTGTGTAGCATATTGAGTTTACCCATCCATTCTTAACTTCACACGAACTTTGACTTTTCAATCCATTCCTGTTTTATTAATAGCTCGGTGAAAAAGGCTTGTCGTTTTCGAAAAACACCATTTACATGCACAGCAAACATACATACGTATACAAATACACATTCAAATACATACCATCAAATTAAAGAAATACAGTTAGTGTATAAATCCAAGTGGTGTCCATAAGCAAAAATTCCTTTTACATAATTATATGTGGTATCTAAAGCAAATTTTAAAGTCAATAATACAAGGGTGATAAAACGTGATATATTGTACCCACATTGTAATATTTAAATAATTTAAAAATGAAAATGGGAGTCTTACCCTTGACAATCAGGAGTCCCTTGGCTACGAACCGATCCTCCTTCTGACTCTCCTTAAAATACTCAAAGGTCACATCCACTATAGGGTATCTACTGGCGAAAACAAGGCCACTGTTCAACAGGAAGCGATTGACCCTCCAGGAATGACTTCCGACATCGTAAACAATGTAACTGAAGTAGTTGTGCAGAATGCGCACCAGTTTCTTGGCGGCCCGTTTGTTCGAAGACCTCCTGAAAGCATATAAAATCCAGGTGCGCGGGGAAGTTGGCGCTGATGCCGTGTTCGCAGGGTCCGATCCCGCTCCCGAATGCTACTCTCGCTACAGAAGGACACGGGGCAGTGGGGAAGGGTCCGTCTGCTGCCAGGGTTGGACGCGCTGGGTAGGGAAGACCCTACGGAACAACCGTACTTGTCCCTCACCGTCGAGCACGAGCCGACAGACTCGGGTGACGATGGCGAGGAGATGGGGACCTCTGCTCGGTACGATGTCCGGGACGTCTTGGTCGACTTCTGATGGTCTTCCGGGCGCTGGCGGAAGGTCTCTGTGCTTCCGACCGTGACTTCTTGAAGACTTCGGAGACGGCTTCTCACCTCCTTGGTGACGACTAGTCCTTGAGGATATCCTTGGGGATCGTCCAGGAGGTTCTGGACTCCTGTCCGGCCTGCGCTGCTGACGCCTGCGTTCCTTGTCCCTCATCGAAGCGTGTCGTCCTGGGAAAAGCTCCGACGTGGCGTATACGACGACCGCGTCGTGTCGAAGTTGAGCAAGTTATCGTTCTCGTGCTCCGGCAAGCTGCCCTATGTTCTGGGGTGTGAGGATCACGGAGGAGCTGTTGGTGTGGTAAAAACACGTATCCTTGAGGTTGCTATCAGACGGGGAATGGATGAATATCTTGGGGTTGGGTCTCAACTGCGAGTTCACGATTTGAGTAGCTATAAGTTTCGCTCTGGGACTGCACCTGGCTCAGGTTGTTCATCCGAGCCATGGCCTCGGGCATCAGACACGAGTCCACAAAGGCAAAGCGGAAGCTGCGCTTCTCCATTAGGTCCACCCAGACACGCTGATTGACGTTGATCAGATGCGGGTTGCTCTTGAAGGAGAAGCGATAAGGCCGACGGAACTTGGCCATGGTGACCCGTAAGGCAAACCCGAGCCCCGCGATCGGGGACGCGAGAATAAAGACGATGACCATGATTGGCAGCATGATGACGAGGGTGATGACTCTCTCGTAGCACGGCATCGCATCCGGGCCCTCCAGCTCATCTGTCGTCCGGAGGGAACAGCGCCATCAGGTGGTTCAGGTTCCAAGTCCATGGTAAGAGAAGGTAGAATCCCATCGAGTAGAGCTTCTCCTGGAAGGCATAGTTGAAGACGTTCTTGTACAGCATCTTGTCCTGCTCTTGCTCACTTTGCGCTCGATCCTGAACCCCGCTGCTGGCCGCATCGGTGATCAAACTCCGCCTCCTGCTAAATCAGGAGCGACGGCTCAAATAAAAGCGTGTATTATTGAACAAACATTGTGGATTTGTTTTCCTTCCAGCGCAATCGGTGCAAGGGCTCGTTATTAAACCGCGGCCAACACGGAGAATCTAATATGATAGACGAGTGCAATATTATTGCACAGTCATGAAAATAACGTTCATCAAAAGCCACCTGATGCCTATCTATCTGTTATGATTATCACAACGGTGAACAAGAGCTAAAGAAAATCCATTTGGAAAGCTGTGCATGCACACAGCAAAAGATTCCTGATGTTATAGTAAGTCTATTATTCCTGTGTTGTTGTCTCCAAGGTCACGTGGTTGCCGAACGAAGAAGCGCTCCTCATTCATCGATTATAAGTGCTCTCACGTCTCGGCGAGCGATGGAGCGATGAGGAAGAGAGAGTAGGAGAGGTGGAAGAGGGGAGAAAAGTCGACAGCACACACACACAATACAAGCGCGTTAACAAAATACGACGGCGGTTGTCCTCCTAACACCGAACTGACGTACACTGTTAGCATTTGGCGAGTAGCGTGTATATTATATATGTACATGGACGATCGAGGCGCCGTGGCGGGAAAAACCAGAAGGATGGGAGAGAAGAGGAAAAAAGCCCGCGCCGCATACGGTATGTAGGAAGCGGTTGCCTTAGTTACCATATGGAGTGGCGTGGCGTGCATCCCCGCCGAGCCCGTATCTTAATACACCATTCATAATTAGTTCGGGTGATTTTGGAGGCAGTTTTAATACACTATTCATTAGTTTGGGATGAAATCGGAGGCAATTTTCATCAGAAGCTCGATTGTGAGGGACGCTCCATTGACATCAAGGTTCATTTCGCCGGTTTCATCCAATATATCAAACGCCTATTGAGTTCATACATAAAGTACACGGTTTCGGGGCGCGATTGGTTAAGTGCGTAGTATTTCGTTTTTGATTATGATGTGGTGATTTGCTGGAAGCGATCGCTCGATCATTATTAGCTCCGCTATAAATAAAAATATGTTGTTATTACTACGATAACGCCAGCAGCTGATTTATCCCCTTCGCTAATTTATTACAGTATCATCCTCTTGTGATTCATGATTCACACAGTCTCTTTTAAAGCCAAATATTAGTTAACTTATTTGTTCGTTACGCTTCGCTCGCTGACAAATATACATTGTTATATTTACCTTTATATTAAGGAATGTTGAAATATCATCTAATCAATATAACATATTTTAAGCACTATATTAACACTTTGAGTTCCAGGGATTTCAATGCTCAATGGCATGTTTGTGTATTGTAACTCATGCACAGAAATGCGAGCTTGGCACTCAAGGAGTAAAAAAAAAAACAAGTCTCGAAGTCAGTCGTGTCAGTATTAACCGCACGCGGCACCATTTCAACAAAGCAATGCACAAATCTTAATTGTAACATATGAAAATGGCTGTATGAGTATTTTGTGCAATAAATCCTCCAAGGATAGCTTTTGTTGTTGACTTGTTGTTATTGTTCTTTTTCGTCTTCTTCATGTTAGTGGTAAAATCTGTTCACACGTGACCACATACATTTACTCTAATGATACCAGCATGCTGCACAACAATAATAATAATATGTGCGTGTTTTTGCATAACCTCAGCCCTTCCTCCCGAAATAGCTTCCAATTATCTGCTCGCGATGGTCACTCGTTCGTTCACGTCTTGTCCGCCGTACTTTTTCTCCCGACGTCGGTAAAGGCTATAAAGTAACTTCGTCGGTGTCCAGAGGCGGTCTGCCGTTATTGCCAGGGTCATGCCCTCTTTGATTGCCAGCCAGAGATGCCCGCCTGCTCATCTTATTTTTTTTTTGCCGCTCTAATCTACCACTTGCTGCTACTTTAGATATACAGTGTACTCAGCACCCCTTATGTATGGCGCGCATTTAGGGCCGAATAACTCTGTCCCGTGGCAGTGGTTATTGCAGGGTCGTGATTGGTGTCTCTGATTGCCAGTTAGAAATGCCTGCCGGTGTGGCAGGGATAATTGTCCAGGCGTCCGGGGCAAATTAAAACAAGTGATATGGTCAAAATCACTCCTTCAATGTGGGTTTTGTGTGTGTGTGTCACGTGTAAAAGCAATGTTTCGTGGCAGATCAGTTCAATTGATATGTATTCAAGTTCATTTTATTGAATAAACACACAAAAATGGTTATGTTGTATGAGTGACGTCAAACGCGTCGATGTGACGTCATGAATGAGTTAAGTGTACATAATGAGTAAATTACTGTGCGTTTGATGTCCGTATGCATGTGTGTATGTGTGTATGTTTGTGTTGGAGTGTGTATGTGTGTCTCCGTCTGTATGAAGGCTCGAAAAAGGACAAAATCAGGATTTTAAATCTGTCCGAATGACGTCACTGCCAATTATCCCTGGGTGGACACTTATCCCTGTCACACCGGCTCATCTTATTTTCTATCGCTCTAATCTACCACTTGCTGCTGTCGCTTTACTAAGGCCTACTACTAAGTACTGTATAATCCACACCCCTTATGTATGGCGCGCATTTATGGCCAATAAACTTTGACCGGCGGCATCTGTGATTGAAAGCTGCTATGCCTAGGTGTTCGTCTTATTCATGCGTGTCTAAACCATCACTTGATGATACTTTAGATAAGATTACGTTACGCTGCACCCGAATATATACGAATAGTGCGTATTAAGGGCTAATAAACTTTGTTCAGTGGCATTGGATATTGAAGGGACATGTTGTCTCTCTTTTGAATGGTTGCTCCAAAAAAATTTGGTAAAGACAATTTTTTATTAAAAAAAAGAAGGTCAAAATCATACTAATAGTATGCCCTAGCTGAACAAGTTGTGCACCCCCATCATAAGTGAGCTTTTCCCCAGTGCACCCTATAGAAACGTTGCCTCCCTCGTACTGCACCAATCCCTTGTGGAGATGCATACATAATGCGGGGAAATGTTGCACCTTCTTTGCCCCCCCCCCCCCCCACCTTTATTTGGTTTTAAATTATTTACGAGTGTATGTGGTATGTTCTATTTACATCGATGGTATACTACTAAAACGGACCGTGACAAACTCGAATTATACGGTTGGTCAAATTCAGATATCGAAACATAATTTATATTACAAACTTCTAAAAGATCGATGGTTCTTTTACTAACATAATTTATATTTATGGAAAATAATAACAATAACAATCATAGATCATGGTTTCTTGGCACTAGTTGCCGGCCATACTATACACACACGTCCCGTGCTTTTTGATTGATGCTTCTATATCAGCTCGCCTGGAGCATTATTACTCTTCATCTTGGCTTGCTGAACGAACGCGAGATGGAATGCGTGCCGAGCGAAAGGGCAGAAAATACGGGTCGTGTGCATATTTCCCTTTTATACCCCCACCCTGTGGGAAAATTATAAAATAAAATACAACAAAACGCCATTTTTATTGGCTGCAACCCCGATGAAGGGAACTTTTCCTTTCTTCAACATCCCGCCTATACATTGGGTCGACATAATGGCATACGCGAGATGGGTTGCGTGCCGATCGAAAGGGCAGTAATACAGGTCGCTGCATCTTTCCCCTCTTTTACCCCAACCCCGCGGGAAAATATTTAGGAAAATAATATAAACGCCATTCTGTTTAGGGGCTAAGAAGTCCCTAAGAAGTCTATTTTTTTCACCGGCACATTATGTGTAGGGGGCTGCAGCCGTCTACCCCCCCCCCCCCCCTCCCCCACCACCCCATTTGGCGAGAGTCGGACAGTGATGATCACCCCGAATTCGAACAAAATTGTTCTTTTCAGGTCAAATCGACTCATGCAATTAGTTGAAGTCAAAAAGGATATTATTATTGCAGATAATTATGAGAATTATGAATTTATTTTATTTCACTACAAGCATATAAGCATACCAATTTTGGCTGCAAAATCCAGAATAAAATACTAGTATCGTAATGTTGAGTCTATAATCATCTAGATATAGGATTAAGATCAGAGGTCTTTATTACAGTTTAGTACTCTGTGGTTTTTAGTGGGCAATATGTCCAGTTGTTGTATCTTTTATAGTATTTTAAACGTAGAGAAACTGACCAGAAATATATAATATAAATGTATATGAGCGAAGAAAGTTGGTTTTCCTCGGGAAAACCCTATTTTCTTTGCCCATTTTCATTTCATTTTCATTTCGAGAGTGTGTATCTGTCAACATTGAGGGCGGCATAGTAGTAATCGACTGTCATTGATTGACGTTCTCTGAAAGTTAGGAATTGGATATCAAATCGGAAATTATTTGTCTCTCCTTAAATAGTAATATAATATTGCCTGTGTAAGCTATATAAGTATTTCCTATCACAAAGAAGTTGAAATAGCAATATGAGCATTTTTTTTGGTATGAAATTATTTACTTTTCGAGATTCAATTGATGCGAGTAGAAAAATAAGAGGAATGCGTCACATCCAAACTAATTGTGCCACCTCCACCTCCGTCAATACAACATACACAACATTGGTGCTGGAAGATATGGACGAGGTGTTCAGTCATCCCACAATAATTTTAAAGGGATCTAGTAACATTGTCCAAAATCCACAGAAACTTACTTAGAACTCTATCAGTTCTCATATACCATTATTGTATTTGTACATTACCAACAGGTTTGTTTGTTTTAGAATTTCCCTTCCTTTAAGATATATTTACTATTATTAAAGTGTTCAGATTTTTAATTATCCACTGGAAATTTATAACTGTGAACAAAATCAGTGCAATGAGTAAGCGCATATCACTTTGCATTTTCGCTCACCACTCTGTCATATAACATCCAGTTGATGTGAAATTGTTCACACTACATTACGAAGTGGACATATCACATCACAAAAGAACACATTTAAAGGGTACCACCACCCAAAAATAATATTCTTATTATAGAAAGGTAACATCTTTAGTATTCCATTCCTTCAACAAGTTCACAAAAATATGTTTTCAGACAAAATATATAATTGGAAAACGCATCACCATTCTCAACCATGCATTCATGCGGTCTGAATTGCGTAGACTACATGTGCGGAGAGCCAGAGCGCTCTGTGCACAGCGAACGAATCATCCGGGATTCTATTGACGTACGCGTGAAAGCATTGGCGCACTCGCAAATGCTTGGCCCGTGTGGAACCAGGAAATAGCCGTGGTTCCGTAAGTGGTGGAAATTAATTGCTTTGTTTATGAATCACACCACCCTTTGCAATATGTTGGGTATATATTTGATATCACAAAACGGTACCAAAACATATAATAATGTGTTGTCCTTTGCCTGGTGGTCCCCTTTAATTAGTAACCATTCATCACATTTTGCACTTGTCAACAAAGTTACTAGATCCCTTTAAGAGGGGGAAATATGTATGTTCACCTCTACCCAAAAAACATAGGTGTCCTGCCCTCAATATCTGACGAACCTAGGAACCTTTTTTTTTGGCCTACCAAAGTCCCTTTGTTAGTGCATGGGGGTAAAAAAGTAAGTACATTTTGGGTAAACATTTTGGGTAAGTACATTTTTGGCAAAAAACCCAACTTTTTTAGGAAAGGTAAATTGTGAAACGTTTTCCTATTTTTTTACTAGCCCCCTAAAGTTATTACAACCCCCCACATTGGGGTTGGCATTCTCTTAGAAGAAATGCCCACGACTTTGCATGCATGACAATAAAAAGAACTGATGCGCTATACAAATTGCATAGAGCATGGGTTCTTTTAGTCATGCATACCAAGTCGTGGGCACGTCTTTGAAGAGAATGCCATTGGGGTTACAGTGAAATAAGGCACATCACACTACATTTTGTATTTACCTTCTCTCTTCACATTCAACTACTCTTCATAAGACGGACAAAAATGATCAACGAGGATAGACAATACCATTCAGAAATTATTACGAATTCTAATATCATTTAATATTTGCCAGATTTCTGATACATTGTACATGTACAATAATGTAATTCAATTACATTGTATAACATTAACCATAGTTTGCTGTCAATCTCAGGCTCATATATATTCCGCACATTGCACCATCTAAATAACCACATAAAATTAAAACATGAAGAAACAATAAAATAAATATATAATGCTGAATCAGTGTTTTCTCTATAAAACTGCGACAGGACACGAACATGAACAATTATTTATGTTTATACATTAAAGGGATAGTTGAGTTTTGGTAGAGAGGGCGCTAGACTACTTTGTGAGGTAATGAAAAACTGAGTGTAAAATTTGAAAGAGCATAATATTTAAATAATAAAACCATCTTTGTTTGATCAAAATCGGTTCAGAGACAGCTGAAATATCCATAAATATAACAATTTGTAATAAAGCTGGGGCCCCAGGTTTATTAGAGAATTTTGAACCAGCCGTTAAAAATTCAAAAAAAGCTTCCTCTTTTCAAAAAGTTACAAAATAGGTATTTAAATAGTTGTTAGTTATTTCTATATCTAATCACTATTTCAACAAAACATCACATGCACAATATTTTATTCAAAATGGTTGAAACCGATGAGTGTTTAGAGAGCGCCCTCTTACGTTTTAACGGCTCTTTTTGAATGATAACATGATCTTTACTACGTCATCTGTAATTTTGTGTTCCTTTCTAGTTATAACTATTAGTTTGTAATGTAATGATGCAGGTTTTGGTTACTAAAATTCAGTTTCACCAAAACTGTACTCTCCTTACCAGAACTCAACTATCCCTTTAATGTGATTTTGTTAGTAACGCATTCCACTTAAAGTTCCAAAGTAGCATCTACATCTAACACCCCCCTCCCCTCCCTCTATAAATATATTTCCCTCTTTTGGGTACAGAAATAAAGAGCCCATCATTAATACAAACTCTACATGAACAATTTAAGAAATATTTGTTATATTAATTTGTGTAAATGTACAGGATAAATCATAACTTTCATCAGCTTGTAACATAACTGTACAGCAATAAAAAAAAAAATTTGCCTAAATAATGACATTTAAAGAAGTTATAAATAACTTCCCAAACTAATAACAGTTACTGTTCATGTAAATGACATATCATTCATGCCAAAACATCATTTGGACATCACATGATTATATATATAATGTAATTTCATTATAATTGCCTTGTGGGTCCATCCACAAGCATTTCATTTGGCAGTAATGAATCTATCTACCTATTCATTATAAGAATACATTAGCCCTGTGTTAATAAAGACTTTGTTGCATCTGCAACAACATCTAACCCACTTTGTTGTGAGGCCATCTTCCAAATGCCTTGCGTTCAGTGCAAAATATGCACTATTTATTTTATTTTATTCTTGAGCATTAAGCATAAACGTTCAAGATTCCGCTTGAACCAATTCATTTGGAAAGTTTACATAAAAAGCTCAGTCCCACATTCATCTACCATGAGTAAAAAGCTCAGTAAGACGTTTCCGCATTCATATCTAGTGTGTGCATTGAAACGAATCAACAGATCATGAAACTTTTCCAATTGTTGTAAGTGTACAATGATTGTAACTACCATGGCAACAGCTAAAATGCTTGATGCTGATTGGCTGTTGCAGTAGTAGTTACCATTATTGGGCACTTACAACAATTGGAAAAGTTTTATGAAACGGGGCCTCAGATCTGTCGATTGTTCCAGTGCACACAAAATAAGTTTGGAATGGATGAATTACCTAGATAACAATTGGAAAAGTTTTATGAAACTGTGAGTATTGTGATTTGAGTCGACCATAGCACTCAGAGGGTTAATTTGCCAGGTACGAAAATGTGAACCAAACACAAAGCGGTAAATCATGAGTAGCCAATCACAGCCTGCCATGCACTGGCCTATTACTTGCCTGCAGTTGCCTGAAGTAAGGAATCACATTCCATGAAAAACAATGCATTTCTGTCTTCAACAAGTCATCGGTCAACAAGCGAGAAAGAGAAGGGTGCCAAGTCCCTTTTTGTACTTCTGAGGTCATTACGTTTTTAAGCTTTAAAGCCTCGTAGGAACCAAATCTAGCATTTCTATATTCTCTATCAATATCTAACTAAATAGGAATAATTACCGACTCTAATTCTGGCATCACATAGAGGCTACGACCAACAAGATGGTATGCATGACTTAGTTGAGCTGAAAATCAACTTAGCGTCCTTCTTACTCTCACCTAACACAGTAATGTTTGTTTTTATGACATTGTTTATGATATGGCAGACAGAGGCCTTATTACACACAGTTTGTCCAACAGAGAATGTTTGTCTTCTTAATGCACACATTTTGGCCAACTCAATTTTGATTATACGACTCGAAGACGGTTATCCTAGGTGCATTACATCATAATTGCATCAAACAGTTAATAATTGCAAATGCGCTATAAAAGAAACGATTATTATTTATTAATTTATTATCAATCTGACCATTTTATTTGATGGGCAGAAGTGCTATATTCCAGAGCAATTTTGAAACTGAGGTGGCCAAATTTTGTGTATAAGGGCATAGAAATATTAAGGTACAACACTTCACTTTGCAAAACAAATAACTACATTTAGTACATTTAGCCTCATTTCTATTACCTACCACAAATATATACTATCACTGGACGATTTACATACTTAAAGGGAACCATCACCCTCTCAGATTGGACGAAAGAGATTAGTTTTACTTGTAAACCCAATCCATCAAAATACAAATTGTAGTTAAAAGATATCATATACAGTGAAACCTCACAAAAAGGAGCTCAGGAGGGTGTTGCATAAAGAGTTGCGATTAATCTCAAAGTCGCGTTTGATCACAAATCAGAAAACAAGCGCACTTGAGCCAATCAGAATTGCACATTTAGGCACATTTTTCTGACTTGCGATTAAATGCAACTTTGCCATTAATCGCAACTCTTTATGCAACACCCCCTGAAATATAACAAAACTATATTTTATCAAGGTAGAATTGCTGGTTATGTTCTCTTCTTTTTCTTTTCTTTTTTACGCTGATATTAAACATCATGGTCCAAAGCTCCTATTTATAACAAGTTTCCACTACATCATAACTGTAAAACTCATAAGCACCATTAACTATATTCATCAAAAAGAATTGCATCAAAACTACAGTGGTTTGTTCAATTCCTTGTAGTGTAAGTAGATTTTGTGATGTTTCTTTTTTCTGTGTCTGCAGATCCATGAGCAATAAATATTAGTAAATGTGACTAATTGGTAAAATTATGATAATAAATATGATAATTTGATGGTGTAATGGATAAAAACTGATCTCTTTCGTAAACCAAGTATTTACTCTTCGGTGATGGTCCCCTTCATAAGTAAAAATTCCTCATAAGCTTTGAATAGGAATGCTTTTGGCATGTTTTTTTCATAATTTAAATACTATTACTAACCATAAAATATGACTATAAGTTACATCAATATACATAGTATACATTGTATATACATATAAGCAGAATTAGGCCAAATTGTGCATAAAAACAAAAAATTGCTTATAATAAACATTTGCTTTATAGAGATGACTTACATATTGTACCAATAGACCAGTAGACTAACAAATACAATATTAGGCCTGTTCACACACAGAAAATCAGTGCGATTCAAATGTGTGGCCACTAAAACAGGTTTGGCTGTGCTTGGAATGCACCTTGCATACATTACATGTAGTTCATGGCTGCTAATGATATGCTAGGCACACCTGTATGCCAGGAACAATATGATACGCATGCAATTGCAATATGTTAGCTAACTGGTCTACTGTTCTAGAGCGGATAACTCCCACAATATAATGATAGTGATGATACATTGTATTGCTTCTATCCCTATACAAAAGCCTAATGGAAAAACAATTGTTTGTTTTTATGCATACAGCCTAGAGATTCTAGTATTATCTCTTGGAATAATCTCACAATATTGTCTCTCAATCTTTATTACCTCATCTTATAGGAAGGGAAAATTGGTCAGTCAATTTAGTCTCGAGCATAAAGATACAACATTGACTGTCGATCATTTATATGGCACAAAATAAATGAACCGACATCAAATGAGAGAATACAAACAATTTTGTTTCTAGGGGTGCTCAATACAACATTGAATGTCTATTATCTATATGACATGAATAGATGAGATAAATAGAATGACCATTCCCTTGGAAGATAGATGGAAGGGTCATTTGGTAAATTGCCATTAAGTCAACATTTCAAAGTCCATTTCAAACCCAGTTGGATTCCTGTTATTTTGTCTCAAGCCCAACGCACACAGAGCCGACTTGACCCGACTCAACCCGATCCAACCAGTTTTTAGTCAGGCTAGAGACAGACCTGATATTAGTTAGAGCCGATTCAACATGTTGAATCAGCCCTGACTGGCTTCTGAGTAACTCCCGACTGGCAAACTTGGGAGTTGTGAGGCAACACACTCTGACCCGATCCAACTGGAACTCAGTCTGATCCAGACGAGTCGGCCGTGTATGCGTTGGGCTTAATCTTATTCTTCCAAAGTTATGTCCTCTAAGAATCATCTCGGCCCCATTTTTGCAAACGCTTGCGATTGTTGTAAGTGTCCAATTATTGTAACTACCATGACAACAGCTGCAATGCTCCATGCTGATTGGCTGTTGACCTAACAGTTACAATAACTGGACATTTACAACAATTGCAAAAGAGTTATGAAACGGGTCCCTGGTCCCCTTGATGGCTCTTAACAACTTGTCCTTACATTTGGGCTTTCATTGGTGGTGTGTTGGAGCTGAACAATTGCCTTTTAAGCTACTGCCAGATCACCAATTCCATGCTTGCCTGACATTGTTTAGAACCATTACCCATGGCAACGAATAGCTGTGATGTCACACTGCAGTACCAGGTACTGTATAATGCAGACCTAAAGGCTATAAACCATTTATTTTCCTCCCATTTGAATGTAACTGTGATGCTCGCCCATGCAGGGATGGTCCTAAGGGTGTCACCTCAGCTTGGTGGCGATGAAGATGATGATGAGAATGATGACGATGATGAAGAGGACGACGATGACCAACATTTTCCGGTTCTTCTTCTGGTACTTCTCAGCCTGCAGTCATAAGGAAATATAAGGAAGAAAAAAGGATGACGTAGATTAGAAAGTTAAATGTGCTCTTATCAGGCAAAAGATGTGATGTTATATGATGCTATTTGTTCATATAAAAAAGAAAATGTTCAACAGAATAGTTCATTTTTAAGCTTCCACCAGACCTTTGATACGGTTCCAATGAAAGTTTTTCTTTATCATGACTTTCTGGGGGAGGAGACAAGTAAGAACACTCTGGATGGTGATATTTATCTAGATGAAATTCTATGCTATTTCCATTTTTTCACAGATTCATGTATCTTTTGATTTTTGTTATGATATGTGTGAACAAAATAATATGAACTCAAATTGAAACATAACAATGACTCAGCTGATAATATTTATATAGAGCAATGAAAACAACAGATGAAATCTAAGAAATTTTAAAAATAGTTCCGGCTAGTTTCCACGTTAGAAGCAGGCAAAACTGATAATGACATACCTTTTGTAGTTGTTTGAGGCCCACTTCCACCTTGCAAGCTGAGGTCTCTATGTTGTAATCTATTCTGTCCAGCACCGTACCCTACATAATGCAAGAAACAATTATAGATTTCATAAGCTTACTTCTGTTGAATACTTTTATCTGGATATTGCATTTGGTGGTGCTGTATGGGGTGAAAGCTGGGGTAATAATAATAACAATAGTTTACAGCACTTTGATACTCACATGAAAAGGACTATATTAACCAACTGTTGTTGTTCAACAAGAAACAGGCCCATTTTGTTTACAAGCAGATTGAGCTGTGTAGCCTTTTATTTATTTTCTTTTTTTGGGTTTCACAATGAGTTCAAAAATGTTCTCTCCGGGTGAAGAAAATGTGAAAAACCTTCAATTTTGTACATGCCCGAATGGGTGCAAATATGAAGGTAAACCTTGCTACATACTTTCAAATATAAAAATGTAGGTGAATCTTAGTTGTGAGAGACTAGGCTAAAATTGACAACAGGCTATTGTTCAAGCCAGTCTGGTTTGAACTAGGACTCTCAGATTTGTTTTGCATTGAACTCTACAAGAATTTAAAAGGGATGTTTTATCATTCCTTTTTTCTTTTTCTTTTTTTTTTTTTGGGGGGGGGGGGGGGGGGGTGTGGGGCCCTTTTAGGGTATTTTGTGGCGCTAATTGCATTTAACTCCAGCATCGAGACAAGGGGCTAGGGGGGCTGCAGCCCACCAAGAGTTTTGAAATAGGCATTAATCGGGCAAAAACCACATCAAAATAGGGCAAAACCACATCAAAATAGGGCAAAACCACATTATTTTCAGGCAGAGTCATACTATATTCGGCAAATTCAAATCATATGAGGGCAAAATCATGATAATTCAGTCAAAATCATGTCACATTTGGGCAAAATCAGTGTGTCATTCTGGACATAATCACATACTCATCAGCTGAAAACTGGGAAGGGAGATATTTGGGCAAAAGACCCTTTTTTAACTCAATGAGGGACAAGTCAAACACTTACCTGCTCCACGACCATGTTCCCAAGATCTCTGAAGATCTCGTTGAGGTCTGATATTGACTGGACGATATGGGAGACTTCTTTCTCTCTCTGCTCTATCTGCCTCGAGTTCTGCTCAACCATTTGAAGCTGCTCGTCTGAGAAACCCTGGAATAATGACATAAATAATTATGAAAACAATCATTAATGAAATAATAACAATTCTCATATCATTAATTGTATTTATCATGATCTCATTGAGGTGTAATATTGACTGGACGATATGTGACACTTCTTTTTCTCTCTGCTCTATCTGCCTCGAGTTCTGCTCAACCATTTGAAGCTGCTCGTCTGAAAAACCCTGGAATAATGAAATGAATAATTATGAAAACAATCATTACTCAAGTAATACAAATTATCATATTATTTATAGTATTTAATAAGATTTCATTGAGGTCTGATATTGACTGGACGATATGCGAGAATTCTTTCTCTCTCTGCTCTATCTGTCTCGAGTTCTGCTCGACCATTTGCTAACTGCTCGTCTGTGTAACCCTGGATAATGTTATGAATAATTATGAAAACAATAACTATTAAAATAAAAAAAGTAATGACATTATCAACAGTATCTATCAAGATTTCATTGAGGTCTGATATTGACTGGACGATGTGCGACACTTCTTTTTCTCTCTGCTCTATCTGCCTCGAGTTCTGCTCAACCATTTGAAGCTGCTCGTCTGAGAAACCCTGGAATAATGACATGAATAATTATGAAAACAATCATTACTCAAGTAATACAAATTATCATATTATTTATAGTATTTAATAAGATTTCATTGAGGTCTGATATTGACTGGACGATGTGCGAGACTTCTTTTTCTCTCTGCTCTATCTGCCTTGAGTTCTGCTCAACCACTTGAAGCTGCTCGTCTGTGAAACCCTGCTATAATCATATAATAACAAATAACCTGGAGTATTGGTTGTTTCTTTAAAAAATGGTCTTTTGCTTGGTTTTGAATCCATGTAAATGCACACTTATTATTAAAGGACTTTTCAATAAGAATGATTCCTATCCAAGTGCTTGCATGCTTATGAACCTTATCATGCAGCAAATATGATCGTATAAAGTACTCAATGAAAGACCAAAGCTTGGTAGTCAAACATATGTTAGCCATAACAATTGGACCTAAATCTGGTAGAATAGTAAACTGAGATGGTGCACAAAAGACAATTTCCTTACCCTGTCATGCAACAAGGCATTCTCAAAATCTTCTTTAGTCATGATTGCACTGTTAGAATTCAGGTTGACATTGATGAGTTAGAGCCAGTCATTACAATTACCTTGGTAATTGGGCTCGGCAGATTTTGAGCCCCTCAGCCCTGGGTACTGTCTCTGGAAATGGCCTAAATACTACAGCACTATTCCTTACCCTATCATACAACAAGTCATCCTCCATATCTTCCTCGGTCATGATTGCACTGCCAGAATTCAGGTTGACATTCGAATCGAAAAACTCTCTGGACCGATCCTCTCTCCCTTTTATCCCTGTATACATGAAGGAATCACGCAGGCAAAGGAAAGAGATAGAGGGAGACGGAGAGAGAGAATAAAGAGAAATCATAAACATGTAATAATAATAACTTGCATGTATATAGCGCTTAATACAGGGTTTCTAAGCACAAGTATTATTACACATGGTCATCAGGTACAGTTCGAAACCACACAATGATATTGCGTACTTTCTCAACTCCCTGGGGAGTATACTAGCCATGTATGATTTATTATTCAAATACTTCACTATTCTGCAGCATTTGCATGATTTAATTTTGATTTAATTATTTTGGAGGATTTAGCATTCCATATTATACGCATTTTCAACTTGTAACCCCTTGCTACGGGACCCTGGTAGGCCCTGTATTAAATCTATGGGGATTGCAAAATCTGGTAGTGAACAGGTACCGAAACTGAGATGAAAATTAAATCACCTTCAAGAGATAATTATGTTTTCCCTGGAGAAAATAAGATTTCTTTCTGAAATTGTACATAATTTGGTAAGTTAGGTAACAATATACCCATCATTTCCAATGCTGAATTCTATTTCAGAGTATGAACTACAGTAGATGGATCTTTGACTGCGCGCAGTCGAAAATGATGCCTCCGCTATTACACGATTTTTATATCAAGCCAGAAGATTGAGATTGAGATTTTGCCATTATAAGCTATATAATTTGTGCATATATATTTTGAGTCCTGTGACCTGTATGACCCCTAATTTGTATGGTTTCATCGGCTCTCTACATTCACATATCAAGTTTGATTGAAATCTGACATTCATTTCTTCATACAAAATCAGGGAGATATCAATCAAATGCATACAAACTAATGACAATAAGCTTTCAATAATCAGGGAGATTGGGTGATGGGATGAAATACAATGCAGTAATCTTGGTCTATTTTCACGGAGTCTCCTGTGACTTGGTAGCTCTGCACAAGATACAAGTCATCAAAGATAATAAATCTCCATGCCTTACTTCTTAAATACGCTGACTGACTCTTTCTGAATGCTATTGAGAGTTCCTGTAGACTGCCGGCAAGCGAGTTCACAATGTTCTGCGTCACTTTCCTCTCTTGACTGGATGCTTTCCGGGCTCTCGCCGATATCGTCTGGATCGATCGCTGACATCTATGGAACATCTATTATAAAGAAAAGTGAACAGTTCTATGATAAAATAATATACGCATGAACTAGTGCTGTAGTCAGTGTAGTGATATATTTTAGCAGTTCCTGAACTTATTTTATTGAAATAAAATAAATTTTGTCTTTAAAATCATGCGCTTTTTAAAAATTTAACAAATATTACAACTTACATTTGTCATTAACTAGCTCACAAAGAAATTATTTCTTGAAGTACCCTCTCAACCAAAACTGCACGGATCTGCCTGCGGCATGTCTAACAGAACGAATGCTCTGTACAATTGCAACATCCCTTCTTTTAGTCATGATGTGGGCATATCTCACTAGAGAATGTCAACCAGTGAAAACAAATACACGGGGGCTTGTGGCGAATTCGCCCCCGAAATGCAAAACAAAAAACCCCCGTAAAATTCAATGCAAAACAAATTTTAGAGCGTTATTTCATGCAGGCAAGCTTGAAAAGTAGCCCTTAAAAAATAAATATTTTGTTTTCCCTGATGTCAACTGCACTAATGACTATCCTATCAAGGACGAGATCTATTTTAAGGCAAAATTGATCATTATTTTCCTCTACAAATTGGCAACTCCTAATTCTAATTTTCTACCTTGTGATGACATAAAAAAAGGTGGAAAATATTTAGTAATGGCAAATTATATGAAGTGACTTTGCCGCAAAGTTGCCAATTTCATTGCCGAAATAGGTTTTGGAAAAATCACAATGTGTTGCCAATTTAAGGATATTCCTAAATGATAGCGATTTATGCAATAATAAAAAGCATTAAAAAATAACTAAAGCAGGTAGAGTAACAGAATAGGGCTCTAAAAATAGAGAAATTTATGCTCTTTCTCCTTGTATAACTTTGTATCTTCTTGCTGAAGTGAAGGACTACCTACCCACAAATATGTGGGACATCGTCCTTGATGAGCTAGAGAGAACAAAATGCAATATTTACCTGTGTTATTTCTTGTGTGGCAATTTCTATGGCATGCTCCTCCTCCATGTTATCATCTAACGTTGGTCTGTTCAGGTGTCTGTCATGCAACGAAGACAGCTCTTTCACTGGAGAATAAACAAGTTTGATGGTATTTATTTGTCAACTACTTCTTGAGATATTGTTATTACAAGTTATTTTTCCATAAAACAAAAACATGAGTCCTGAGACCTATGACCTCATATTTTGCTACCCAGATATGTACACCCATATCAAGTTTGACAATGATCCATCAACAGCTTCACAAGATATCGCAAGATATCACAAGAGGAGAACGAAAACAGGTCTTTCGGACGGACAACCCCAAAACATAACGCCTTCGGCCACTTTGTTGGTAGAGGCATACAAACAAACAAACGATCAAAGTAAACTAAGTGTACATTAGTTTTATATCTTTTTGTTATGATTGTCTGAAAAAGACCTGTCCCTACTTACAAAAGGCAGATTTGACTTGATTTTGAAGTAAACTATCGATTTAGATTTGTTCTAAATTGTGGTTAAAATCAAATATTGTTCACATATCAGAAAGGAGTGACTTTTCAGGATGCTTTCAGAAATACAGGAGAGAATCTTAACTTACTTTTCTGCTGTATCCTCGTGATGTCATACTGTATTTCTTCTGTGTTGTTTACCCTGTAGACAGAGAAATAAGAGTTCAACAAGAGCTTTTATATTATTGCCTGGGTTTTTGTTTGTATTGGTAACAGTAAGAACAGATACTTTACATAGTTTCTCATGAAAAATAAAGAAATATTTATTTGATCCTTGATGTTTACCATTTCCCTTGTATCCTAGTGGAAAAACATTCAATATTGTGAAATACTTCGAGTTCAATTTGCTCATTATGTCAATAACTTTTTTATTGAAAACTTACTCTTTATTATTTGTTTAAATGTTGGTTTGAATCAAGACTTTTATACCAAATTGAATATTACTCTGGAGTTTCACACATCTCTAATATTTAATGAGTTCCAATGTCTCGATCTAAGAGGAAAATAGCTTTCACTTCTGCAAGCCGGCAAGTAGACCAATCTTCACTACCATATCTATCTCCCCTCTCCTTCTACGAGAGACTTCAGGTCTAGGCGAATTCCTGGGCAGAACATGCATTCTTTTTCATAATTTCTTTTCTGTAAGAAACGATTTGGCAAATTGTAATGTATTCAAACCATTCACAGCTGGTACCTGGGGGTGTATTCTGAAAACGATTTTGAGCTAAAATTTATTGTATCTACGTCATATCTACGTCACTAAAATATTTCACTGTACTTAAGGAATAGCGATTTGCTAAAATATATTTTAGTGACGTAGATATGACGTAGATAAAATAAATTTTAACTTCAGAATACACCCCCTGGTGTAGCATATATCATCACTATGAGAAATGGAATATCACGATTTTGAAGGCAAGCCCTTACCAATCTGGAGGGATGTCGATCCTAGTTGCTCCGATAGCGGCATCTGGGTCGACAGAAATATTGTTCACGAGGGCCATACGATCATCATGTGCCTTATTGTCAAACACAGAGAAAAAAACACAATTTATAAAGTACAACGAAGAAACATTTTGATATCAACAAAATGCTAGATTGATTAGATTACAGACGAGCAAAGTAAATTGGATTTGGGGGGATTTTAACCTACAGCTGTTCTGCGAAAACGAGACCTAGACTAAAAAAACAATCAAAGAGAGGATCCATATAAGTCTGCCAAGATGTGGTTTTATTTACAGAATGCTGAAGATATCATAGGTCAGTTGTTTTGTGCATCTTTTGAAGTGTACCTATATAAGGCTATAATTCAGCCTGCATGTTAATGGCATTCCCATTTTTAAAAATACACACATTTGGTAAATTACTTTTAAAAGTTTTAGAAATTACAACACAAAAACAAAATCTTAAGTCAGAAAGTTAAAGGGATAGTTGAGTTTTGGTAGAGAAGGCGCTAGACTACTTATTTTTTTGGTGAGGTAATGAAAAACTGAGTGAAAAATCTGAAAGAGCATAATATTTAAATAATAAAATCATCTTTGTTTGATCAAAATCGGTTCAGAGACGGCTGAAATATCCATAAATATAACAATTTGTAATAAAGCTGGGGCCCCAGGTTTATTAGAGAATTTTGAACCAGCCGTTAAAAATTCAAAAAAATGCTTCCTCTTTTCAAAAGTTACAAAATAGGTATTTACATAGTTGTTGGGTTATTTCTCTATCTAATCACTATTTCAACAAAACATCACATGGGCAATTCCACGGTTAGTAACGTTACATTTAGAGCATATTTTCATAACATATTCTACTATAACACCACCATCTATTCATTTCAAGTCACAATCATGTTACAACATGTTCACCCACCCTAGGTCTATAATACAAAAAAAAAATTAACACAATTGAAATAATATTCGCGTCGCCATGGCAACTTTTATTGTCGGTTAGTAACGTTACAAAAAAAGGACATGGGAAAAAAATCAATGTTTTCAAATGAGAAGTCTTCTAAAACCTTAGATAATTCCAACAAAGTGCCATATTCATTTTACTTCTAGTTAGTTGGCACATGTTTCAGCCAATAATTAAAGCATCTTGACTGATATTTTTTTCATTAGGCTCCAAAATCATGGTTAGTAACGTTACGGTTAGTAACGTTACACTTTGTCCGTGCAAAGGTAAAAGTTACCAAACATCATTTTTTTACCCTCCCTTCGCCTCAAAATCACAAGTAATACTTAGGAATTACAAGTAAATCAACATAACTATCCATATTACTCTTAACTTTTAAATTCTTTTACTAGAAACTCTTAACTCACAACTTGAAACATGAAAACTGTTTGAAAACATATCTTATCCGATACATTCCATAGTTCACCAAAGTTCATCAAGTGGTAGGTTAATAATGCATAATTTGTAATACCAGTTAACTGTTTATTTGCAAGCATTTAGATTCAATATTTGTAGTATTTTAGCAGGCAAATATTGAGTAGAGATCTATCAATCCAAATGGTCATTTGTTGACTTGTTCAATAATCCAATTAATGTTACATTCGGATTCTTACAAAAACTTTAAATAGTACTTTGTTCATAGTATCAAATTCAAATACATGTAGCTTTGTGTAAATAAAATAATTATGTGTGTTTTAATACAAAACTCATTGGAGAGATAGAATTCTAAAAAGAGATGTTTGTTTGTAGCTAGTTTCTTCTTGATTTGGAGCTGTTTTTGCACACATTTTGGTAGGGAATGTTCTTGCATCTTTTTCTCCTCCCAGCTCCTCTTCATGGTAACTGCTTTCTTATCTTTGTAATCCTCATACTTGCCAGTCCTCTTCAAGTTCACTATTGATTTTGCTTCATGACCTACAGATAGAAAAATAAATAAAAACAAAATATAATGTATTCATGAACTAAAAGATAGGCAAGTAGTAATTAATTAAGATGAACATTTTCTGCATTATATTGCAGAGTAGAATACTTGAATGAGTGTTGGAAAGTTCCCACATGACACAAACAAATGAGATAAAACAATTGTTACAAATATAGTATACCTGTAAAAATATTTCAGTCACAAAATTGGTTTTAAGATTCTTGTTGTATCCCTTAGAAGTTTTCACTAAATTAAAATACTACTTTTTGCAAGTGCTTCATCACTAAAGATGTTTTTTTACATACAAGTTTCTATGGCAACCGACATGGCTAATCATAATGCACCCCTAAAAACACACAAACATAAACATCTCTGGACAGTGTAATTACATTAAATATACACTTGTAAGTTTATGTAATCCATTACAATATATTTGTTTTATATCAATATATTAGTTTTCACTGTAAATACAATATATATCATTATCATTAATCAGTGTAAACTGTACACAGTGTATGCAGTACAACGAAATACCTTGATATAGGGTATAAATGATAATTAAGATTATAATTACTACAATAATTCAACTTACCAAAGACAGGTCGCTGCTCGTCAAAGTAGAGTCCACTATATTTTCCAATGACTACTTTCCAGGAGAAAGATTTATGAGGAGTTTACACTAAAATACTGCTCGCGCTGAACATCAGATACTGCACATGTTCTTGCATAGAGCATAGATATGAGATGCTGCACACATGGGATGCCGCACATGGTTGAATAACTCACATTACTTTAAAAAAATTGATCATCCATTGTTCTAAAGTGGCCTCTTTTGTCTTACTTTACATATCCTTTCACTCACTTTTGATTAGGGCCAGCTTATAAGTGTCTCTTTCACTGTTGTTATGGTTAGTAACGTTACACTCTGTATCATAGACTGGTTAGTAACGTTACATGGTTAGTAACGTTACAGATTTTGACTGCTTATAATTAATACATCATATAATATTTGTAAAATTTGTTCCTTAATTTTGATAGAGCATTGCCTGGAAGAGAAAAATTTGAAGTAGGAATATTATAAGGCATTGCATTCTCTCTATAGAAAAATAAATCCATGTTTTGGTTAGTAACGTTACATGGCATACCAATGGTTTTTAATTTCACTCACTGTTGGCATAAGCAACTCAGATTCTTAATTTTGCATGATAAATCTATTAGAGCATTGTACTCACTAAATAAATATGATAAGTTTTGTAAGGTCTTGTGTATTTTCATGCTCATAATGGCTTAATCAACTTTTTCTTAACTTACATTAGAAATAACACAGGAAAATATAACCAATATAAATTCGCTATTTTAACCCACTTTTACCACAGTCAAAGCAAAATAAATAACCTTTCCAGTAATTTTGATGTGTCTTTAATCATATACAACCAAAAAATGTAAGAAAAAGACACTTTGAAATTTTGGGGTCATGTCCACCTAATCATGGAATTGCCCACATGCACAATATTTTATTCAAAATGGTTGAAACTTTTAGAGAGCGCCCTCTTACGTTTTAACGGCTCTTTTTGAATGATAACATGATCTTTACTACGTCATTTGTAATTTTGTGTTTCTTTCTAGTAATAACTATTAGTTTGTAATGTAATGATGCAGGTTTTAGATAGATAGATAGATATATCGGTATTTATTGAACAAAATTAACAAGACTGTAGTCCGAAGACTAAAATGCCTTGCGTACATGAACATATGAACATACATGAATAAATAAATTACAACACAATAAAAAATATAATTTAACATCAAAATACAACAAAATGATACATATTTATGAATGCATTTGGCAAGAAAGGCACTAACATTAAAAATGTGATTATTATAATATGCATATTCTCATTTAATTTTAATTTTAATACAACAATAACAAAGAACCAATTTACTAATTCGTTACTTATATATTATGTAATACTAACTAAATATTGAATCTAACAAGATGTAAATTAATACAGTACATGTATATCTTTTGAAAAATTACAATAATAAGCATCACAAAAATGCAAAAATAAGAGCATGGAAATTATTTAATTAAAGGATATCAAATCCCACTATCTATTTTATATCATATTCCTAACATAAATTAAGTTTATCATACTCAATAACGAGTAGATCTAACAATCAAATGTAATATCAAAAGGGAAGCCCCGGCCCATTCCCCTGGACGGCTAGAGCAGGGGCACTCTTCTTCATTGGTTACTAAAATTCAGTTTCACCAAAACTGTACTCTCCTTACCAGAACTCAACTATCCCTTTAATATTGAATGAAAAAATATGCAAATTTCAGTTAGATGTTGTTTTTACAGCAGATATATTCTTTTCAACTTCATGCACCATATATCTTTGACTTTGTCAAAATTGAATTACTAACATTTTAATATTATTTTCTTTTTGACATTTTGTGGTGGAAATTAAAATTATTAATGTCCAGTAATAAGATACACAGAATAAACAAACATTAATGTGTAACCCCTTGGTACATCAAAAGTACCTATCCGACTCACAAACTAACAACAAACATTACACTCGCATTCGTACAGTCATCTTCACAAAATGCAAGAAAAGTCTAAGCAGCCAGCAGCCGCGCCCACAGGGGTCCCCGGCCCATTCCCCTGGACGGCTAGAGCAGGGGCACTCTTCTTCATTGGGCGGTGGTTGTAGAATGCTGCAGAAAATTCGAAAACAGAATATGTTTACTTACATGGTCCGAATAGATGTGTCTGGTCTGCGCAGCATTGTTTCTCATCAGAATGTACACCTCTGTAAGACTTCTTGTCGCCATTGTCGTTCATTTGTTGTCACTAATTACCTCTAAAATGATGTATTTTAATAAAACATTGAAGGTTACACGTTAACCATATTGACAACTCGATTCCCACAGAGCCTACAATTTTGTGGTCGAGAGAGGGCGACATAATACAACTTGCGTGTTGGTCGAATTTGTTTTCTGAAAAAATCCTTATAATTTTGGGATTGCCCTTTTGCGTTATTATTTGGGGCAAATTATTCTACGTATTATCTCACCAAGGCTATGTTAGTTATCATTTGTATTGAGCAGTAAAGTAATCAATCAATTGTTCAGCGAAATTGTCGTACGCGTCCAATTTTACTATTCATTGAAAATTATATGATAAACAATACAATATTGATAGCAAAGAATGATATGCCAAGTCGAAAAATCAACAACATTGTTTTGTATAATATACAAAACATGAGTGTAACAAAATTGATCATTTCAAATCCCCGGCCGCCACCATCTGATAATGAGAACAAATAATAATATACACTATTTATGTAGCGCCTATCATGATTGATAATCATCTCTAAGTCTAAGCGCTTTACAATTGTATTATTACCCCGGTCATAGGATACAATGCAAATCAGCACACATTGTGTGCACCATCTCCAGTTCTCCACTCCCTGGGGAGTATTCCTTCCAAGCGCCGGGGCTCAAAAAGATCGTTCACATACAGGCTTTCACCTCCTACCGGTCCCTATTTATACACCTGGGTAGAGAGCAGCAATAGTGGATAAATTGTCGTGCTGAAGGACAACGCGGTGGGCAGGGTTCGAACTCGGGATCCCCAGTGATCGGAAAGCGCGCGCTCTATATGATGACACACGCGGTACCCCGGGGTACTGTTGTACCCCGGGGGTACCGCCAGGCCCCCCCCAACTCAAAATGGAAGTTGGCAAAATTTGTAATGAAGA